>JANIJI010000063.1:2162500-2257500 GCA_024500535.1 Leptonema lineaticorne | reverse complement strand
AAAAAATATTCTCATGAATTATGCATAAAATATTCAAAATAAAAAACGATATTATATGGAATGAAAACGATTATTATTATCATTCACGATCAATATATATATATATATATATATATATATATATATATATATATATATATATATATATATATATATATATATATATATATATATATATATATATACATATAATTAATTTTACGCAATGCATACTAACACCGTGTCATTTGTAACGTGATAACACGTCCAACAATTTTATATTATTATATACGAGTGTGCGGTAAAAGAAAATGACACTTTCGTTCGTTCTTCAATAAAATTCAATAGCGTCGATCGAAATCGAACCGTTATTGAGATATAGGCGATAGTCGAGAATGCCGCCGGTTCTATTTCATTCATATTATGAAAGCGAAACAACAACATCAAGAATAACAAATAACAAAAACAAAAAACAAACAATACGACAACAATATAAATTCGAAAAACAGGAAAGTAAAGATGGTCAGCGATGAACATTGATGGAAATATCGATGCGCGAGTAGAATTTAAACCCTAATTTTATTTTAGTTTTCATATAAAATTAGTAATAATTTAATATTAAATTTAATTTAAAAATAAATGTAATAAATAATGAAAAAAATATGTACATAATATAATGTATAATTTAGTAATAATGATTCCAAACTCGATTAGTATGATTGTTTTATTAAATAATTAAAATAAAATACTTTTTATATATAAATATTTTTAAATGTCTTAAAAAATAGAAGACATTTTATACAAATCATTTTAAAAATAAATTATTAATTTTTAAGAAAATTTAATAGTAAATATTTTAACACCGAAATATCAATTTTACATATAATACATTAAAATTAAAAATGCAATTGAAATTAATATGATTTTATTCAATTATCGAAAATCTGATTCGTTAATATTTTAAATATAAAGATATTTAAAAATATTTTTATAACAATTATTAACAATTAATAAATTCCAATATTTATTAATTATTAAATATAAAACAATAATACGTATATACAGTAAAAAAACTATTCCATAATTGATTCAATTAATATCTAAGAATTCATTTTCAAATATGAAGATTCTCTTACACTACATATTTATGTAAGACAACGTGTAAACTGTCAAACAACTTTTACTGAGATATGCGCAAACGTGATAGTATTATTAATTATATACTTTTATAACCATCGTCGTCGTATTATAAAGCACCCAGATAATAAACAGTACCACGATTTAAAACGTATAATATGTAAAATCCTGGCCCACCTACATTAAACGCGTACCTATATCAATTATAATATTTAGAAAGACGTTGATGCAGGTCTTAGGTTATATCTCGACATCGAAATGTTTATCGCGAAAATTTAATTAAATTATAAAGCATCATAATATATCAATGGTAATCTTGATTTAATTTTAATTTAATTATAATAATAATAATAAAAGATGATTTTATACGACGTGTCGATTTCATTCAACAAAGAACGTGGCGCTTACAGACGAAAATTGAAATGCGATACGAAGACCGTACATATTATCGATCGTCATGAATAACAAAAAGAAGGTTGTCGACGTCTGAGGGAAGGGGGAGGGGGGTAAAAGGGCGGGATGGAGGAGAAGGGGGGGGCAAAGAGCGCAAGTGACCTAATGTCGGTCTCACGACTTGGGCAAAATGTATTTATTCCCCGGTCACGATTTGTGATCTGGGATAAATATCTGGGCTTTAATTAAAATCGTACGCAACGAAGGCGTGTTCGGGACCACGCTTTATTCTAATATAATATGATATAACACCTTCGCAATGGAAAAATCGGCGTAAATGGGAAATTTGTAAGCGTTTCGCAATCGCGCAATTTTCAATTTATACGCGTGCGCGCAATCGGCATATATAGAAAATTGCGTTCGAAAAATTCGACGAACTATCGAAATTTTTTAATTATCTAATTATATATTACGGAATTTGATATTATTATATATCATGAATGTTTTTTTTTATTAATTTTAATAGATTTTTTTCGAAATATATTACTTTTTCAGTTGTATAAATTAAAATAAAAATATGCTCGTGATTGACAAGAGCGTTCATTCCAAGAATGGATATACGATTAACAATTCGAATCGTAACCGCGGATATGGCACTATTTTTTAATCAGAACTCTTCAAATGTTTTTCAATATTATATTATTAAAAATCACGTATATAATGATGAGATATATTTAGAAAAAACTTAATATAATAATTTAAATTATATATATATATATATATATATATATATATATATATATATATATATATAAAATAATTTATTTCATAATATTTTTATAAAATAAAAATACACATACGTATGTAAATATATAAATATATATATTTACAGTTACAAATTTAATCATCAACTAAAATTTATATGCGCACAATGTAATAATATATTATAATAAAAAAAAATGCTACGCGAAATGGCCAAGTTTGCGCGCTTCAAAAATCAAACGGAACGCAACGCAATTTTTCTTATTTCCGATTGTGCAATCGAACAGATGACATTGAATATTATCATTACACTATTATCAATTATTTTATTTTCTATTATTACACTCGTTTAACTCAAAAATAGTAATCGTTACGAAAAACCGCAATAAGCGCAACACAAGCCGCGAATACTTTAAACGGCGATATTTTTTTTTTGAAAAAAATACCTGATTAAATTAAAATAACTTGAAAGAAACGAGTCGTTCAGAAAGATATAAAAATCTGATGAAACAATAAAAATAATAATAAAAAATGTATAATTTATAATTTATTTATGCGACGCAAAATAAAGAAGAAATATAACGAAATTGGAAAATTTTTCCGAACGTCACTCAAGAATACGACAAAAAGCACGTAATAAAGACGAAGAATTCGTCTTTTTTTAGGTAAATATACCGTTCGAAGTGAATACCTATCGATTATTCTAATACGGACGAAATGCCAATGGGAATAAATACGTTCGTATAACTCTTCCTCGACAGGTGACAAATTAACAACGTACGCGGCGTTAACCCTTTCATGTCCACGGGACTAATTTCGAATAATTATTATAGTAAAAATACGATATAAATTAGCAACAATTGACGGTTTAAATATCAATCTTTTAATAATGATAACGAAAATTGACATACTTGCGTGCCCATTGGCTTTAGTCGTGGTCGTTTTAGCATGGTAATTGACATGTCCATTTTGTTGAGGATATGAATATCCGTGGCCGTAACTTTGACCGTTGGCCAGGGTTGCTTCGCTGGTGCTGGGACGAAGTCTCCCCTGTTGGACTACGCCCCCGTTTTGCGACGGGGGCACCGGTTGGGACTGTGTCCTCATAAACTTCTTCATATTGTAACACTACACAGACACACTATTCTTCTTTTTTTTAACACAGATAACACATTTCGATGTCGACAATTTTTCAACTACTTCGCACTTTTATACTGAAAATAAACTGATAAATTGAAAAGTGTCAATAAATTATATATGTATGTGTATATATATATATAATACGAAATACGAAAATCATATTCAATATATATATATATATATATATATATATATATATATATATATATATATATATATTGAATATGATTTTCGTTGTCGATGAAAACGAACGAGTTCGTTTTATTATTTTTTATCGATAGTGAAATATTATAAAATAAATATTGAAAATATATACGTGTATGTGCACATATGCGAGTGTGTAAATTAAGTATATAAATATGATTGTGGAACGTCTAACGTTATATCCGAGACGAGGTTCAAAATCCGCGAGCGGTTAAGTTAACGGATTCGTGTGTGTGAAAATGTCGACCCACTTAATCGACGGCGCTCGAAACGAAACCAAATTTTAATCAATTTAATTGCAATTAATATATATTAATACGAATATTTTCATATGCACGAACATATACACACACGAGTCATATTTTTTGTAAAATTTTGGGTAACGCGAAAGGACAACATCTAAAATTAAATTTTGCGCTGAAAAATATTTATATTATATATATATATATATATATATATATATATATATATATATATATATATAATAGATTATAAAATGAAATATGAAATTTATATGTATGTATGTATATCACTAATGAAAATGTTGTAAAAGTTTTGTTTATGTTATTCAAAATTATATCAATCATATAAAATGTCGATTTAAATTATTATCCAACACATAATGAACAATAATTGACGTAATTGAATTGTAATCATATTAAAGATGTTCAAAATAAAATACATTCTAATTATGTTTACAAAAGATAAATTTTGATGAATGTGCTATAAAATAAAAAAAATATATGTGTATTTTATACATAATAATTCATATATTGTCCATAAATATTATATATAATTTAAAAATATATTAATGAAAAAATAAAATAACGAACATTCGTCTACATAAAAATATAAACATAATAATTTTACATATAATCGTAAATTTATATAATTGACACATTTACATTATCATTATCACATATATCTTTTAGTGCGAAATAGTTGAAAATAAACAACAACAATAATAATAATAAATTGCACATACATATTTGTATACAAAAAAAATACAACGAAAACAAATAAATTTATATTAAATATATATATATATATATATATATATATATATATATATATATATTAATTTTGAACGCACTTTACGGCTGAAAATAAACTTTTTATCTGTCGGTCATATTATTGCGATTTTTCAGACGCGTTCGAAAAAACTCGTTATAAATGCGATCGCGCGAATCACGTTTACAACGAGCGACATCCGCTTATAACGACGGTCGCGCGTTGACTGAAAGGTGCATTCAATTCCGACGTACACATTGAGAGGTACGTCGACGTAGACACACACTAAAATAAACCTATAATATCTATAAATAAATACAAATTTATTCATATAACATATGAATATTCAATTCATTGATTGAATTTTAAATAACATTTTAAAATAACAAAAAAATATATATAAATCATAATGTATTATTATATATTTTAAGACAAATAGAATTCACAATAATTCATAAATGTTATACTATATATTTTTATCTTTAAATATAAACTGTTTACAAACAATTCACAACATATTTTTTATAAAATAAAATATATTACAATTCTCAATAAAAATAAATAATAATTATTTTATAATAATAATACAGCCAATCGTATTTTGAATAATAAATTGTAATACTTATAATAAAAATATAATTATGTTCCGTTCAATGATGTCAAAAAAAAAACCGTGTCAAAATTGGCGCGTCTACGTTAACAATTCAGGTAAACGTTGCGTTACCGACACCTGTTGCTACATTTGACGACTTCCTTTCTAGCAGATGTAACCCCATAAAGATTCACCCCTAAAAAAATATTGAATAAAAAAGTATCAGATTACATAACATATAAACTATAATATATTAAATATCGAACATTTTAGAAATATGATAAAAAATGTTTTTTTTTAATATGATATTAGTGGATTTTTCTGTCTGTTTTATTATCATTTCTGAAGTCTATTTTATATACAGCTTATCTATTAATGTTTTCTTATTTATTCTCAGAATTTCGCCTCTGACAGGTGAAATAGTCTATATTCAATTTTATAAGTCACGATTTGACTGATACATGTTACACGTCTGTATTTTTTTTTTCTATCAACATATCAAAATTATTTGTATTTTTACAATATTAACAATAAATAGACCGCTGCTATATCATTCAGCAAAATTACCTTCCTAATTCTATTTCTTTTTTTCAGAATATTTATTACTTAGAATCCACTTGTTTAAATATAAATTTTGTTCTATTAATATAAATAATTTCTTCTATTTATTTTAACTCAAATATTTAATAAAAAAAACTGTTACATTTTTGGAGAATAAAATTTATTGCAATATTAAAATAGTCAAAATATCTTTAGAATTTATATGGCTTAGTTTTGACAGATAACTAAACAATTAATTTGTCTACATTTATTTCTAATCTACTTGTTAAGTCAATGGAACTGAAAAAGTTATATAATGTATAATTGTTATATTGAAACATAAATTTAAGAAAAAATACTATTAATAACATTTTTAAAACACTTTTCATTTGCATGTATTATTTTATTGTAAATAAATACATTATTTGAGAATCACTTAAGATAGAATGGATATTTTATAAAAAAAAAAATTATAACAGTGATATAAAATGAAAAAAAAAACACTATATATATATGTGTGTGTGTGTGTGGATAGCAATTTCAACTGCATTTTTTATTAATGTTTTAAAAATTCATTTAGCACAACTAAAAATGTAAACATGTTTAACAATACAATTGCAGACAATTCTCTTTCATAACGATAAATTAATGAAATACATTATATTCTAACTTAAGTTCTAAACTTAGAAAAAAATAATATCACTAGAGTGTATATTTAAAAAAAATAAAATTTAACTAAATCACCAAGATTACTTGTTACGGACACTTCACATAAATTAATTGAAAATTAAACACAAAAATTTAAAAATTTTTTGAACCACCACGTCTATAAGAATCTCCAAAAGGACGATTTCCACCTCGACCACGATTAGGAAAACCACCTCTTTGCGAAATTCTTCCTTTCTTTATATTAAAATCTTGTTGAAACATATTATTATTTCCAGTAGAAAAGTTTACTTCGATTTGATTTAACTGTTGATTTCCAATTCGTGGCATTTGATTGCCATCTCCTTGTTGAACATTAAAACGATTGCCAAAATTTTGTTGCATATCAATATTGTTTATTGTAGGATTTATAAAAGTATTATTTTTATTAGGGGGACAATCAAATCTGTTTTGTATTCCAATATCTTGTGTTTGAAAATTATCTATTTTTTTATTCATTTGATATTGATTTGGAGGACAATTAAAAGAAATATTTCTATTTGGCATTCCATCCATTTTATTAATTTGATTTGAATTATAGGCATCCCAACCAGAAAATTTTTTACCCAAGCCACTTGAATGGGGCATTAAAGGACGATTCGTACACTCGTTCACAGGTTGAAATTGATTTGAAGGTGGAAAAGTATTATTAATTATAGATGTAGTTTCTCTAATAATTGATAATGGCATATTAGAAATCAATTGGTTTTGTTGAGAATTCAATGAAATATCTGTCTGAGGTAATGGTGGCATAGACGAATTATTAATATTTATATTGGGTCTGATTGGTGATTGCGTAGTTGTTGCAGGAAATAGTGAATTATTTGTTACAATCAGAGGATTTGTTGATTTTGCAGCATTTGTAGCATTTTTTACTAACTGCAATATGTTTCCAAGAGCTACAGTATCTATTTCTTCTTTCCTAATGATATTTGAAATTTGATCTGAAGACGTAATTTCTGGTTCTTTCACAAAAGTTGGCTTGCTAGTAGAAGGATCTTCTTCTCTGCTGTCTTTTAAAGATTGCTTAATTATTTCAAGCTCTTCCTGAAGTTGTTTTTCTTTAACTTTTTCTGCAGCACATTTAATAACCTAATATAATTATAATATAGATCAAATAAAAATTTATGAAAAATAACAATTCCAATAAATTTGATGAGAAAAAGAAACCTCTTCATATGAGTAATCATCATCGTCATCGCTTTCTTTTGATTTCATAAAGGCAGTTTCTGTAGTTACCTTTTTCTGAGTATTATTTTTTGTTTTTGCATCATCTATCGAAGGATTCGTTCCACAAACCCGATTTGAAAAAGGACTTGCAGGACGCGTAGGATCTTAGAAAAGTCATTAAACAAAAATTACTTAATATATTATTGTAATTTAAAACAATGAGATTTCGTTGCAATATTCAATATATTTACATCTATACCATCACATAACTGATAATAAAAAATAGTAGAATTTCTTTTAAATATAATAGTTGCCTAAAAATTCTTTATAATTAATAATCTTAGAAATAAATTATAATTTTATACAATAAGTAAATATATAAAATTATAAAAGTTTTAAAATTCTGTAAAAAGTAACAACAATAATAATTAAATTATAATAATATAAGTACTAACATGGTTTTGGCAGCATTTTTGAATATATTTAAAATTATTGAATACTACAAATATTTTTAATCAAATTTGAAAGCTTAAAGCAGATAAATTGATATTTATGAACTTTCTTTTTTATATTTTTTTTTCAATGCTTTATATGTGAATTATTGCTAAAACTAACCAGTGTTTTTAATGTATTTTCCAACGCACACATCAAAATTCACAGTTTTCTTTAAATTTTCAACTCTTCGAGGATTTATGGTTTCCAATTTGTTTAAATATGATAGAAGTCTGTGTTGTTCATCAAATGGCAGATCTTTAAAATTATGAAGTAATGTTTTTAAATCTGAATCACTTAATTTATCTGAAAATGCAGCGTCTTGAACAGCCAAATTAGTGGAGCTGAAATTTCAAAAACAATTGTTAAAACTTACAATTTAGTTAAAAAATAACAACAAATATGAATTTTAAAATTCATATAGAGAACAACAAAAAAGAAAGGTAAAAGACTACATCTTTAATTGATTGCGATTTTGCATAAATTAGCAAAAACAAATAAAATAAAGTAAAAGACTTCATCGCAATTTCTTTCTATAATTAGTATCTTTTACGTTTTATCATAAGCAGCTTTTAAAACTTGAAGTCCATTCATAGGAGACCTTTTAATACTACTGTTAGTTGATGATGAAGCGATATTGTTGATTAAAAACTGTTGTTTGTTATGCATCTCCGTCAATTGTGCGAGCAGACCTGAAGAAATACAAAGTGCATAAATCGCAATATAAAGTTTTTAGTTTGTATTCAATAAAAAAAAATATATTTACTTGGAGTAGATTCCAGTTTTGATATTTCAGCTGCATTCGCCATTCCTACAACAGCAGTTATCAACTTCTCTAATTCTTCTGTCGAAACGTCTGTTTTACCCTGAGCAATAAGAGCATCAGCTATTTGATTAGCGATGGCTGCTTTTTCAACTGAACCAACACCAACCACTGGTACACTCTATAATTAAACATTATATATATATATATATATATATATATATATATATATATATATATATATATATATATATACACTTTTGAGTGTTCATATTGAAAAGGTAAATATACCTTAGCATTAAGCTCGTGTGTCTTTTTTTCTGCTGCAGCTTTCAGTGAAGCTGCATGCAATAAAGTTGCAG
This sequence comes from Leptonema lineaticorne, assembly GCA_024500535.1. Lineage (NCBI taxonomy): Eukaryota > Metazoa > Arthropoda > Insecta > Trichoptera > Hydropsychidae > Leptonema > Leptonema lineaticorne. The sequence continues at coordinate 2,248,250 of JANIJI010000063.1, read as the reverse complement.
TATATTTAATAGCTGTTTTTGTCGCCTGAATAACATGAGAATCGATTAAGTTTGCTAATAGTTGTCCTTTTAATTTTTCTTTCACAGTTTCTAACAATACTAAATAAGTATCATTTATCAAAATATCTTCTGAAGAGTTAGGTTTTTCCTGCAAGACGAAATCCATAAAGTAACAAAAACACTGTAATTTTTATAATAAAATCCATTTAAAACTTTAAAAACCTTCTCCTTTTTTAAAACTAATGCCAGTAAATCAATCACTTTAGGACCAAGGCTACCAAGATAATTTTCTAAAGCAGTAAGATGTCGCAAAACCACAACAACATTCAAATTCTCTGCATCCAAAACTGTAACTTCTTCTATATACGATTCTCTCCGACTATTATTAGGACTATGTAATAAACATATATATATATCATTATGTTCCAATTAAAAAGATAATTGAAAAAATATGTCATATATTACCTTTCTCTGTTATATTTCCTAGCATAATAATCAAATTCAGCAGAAGATTCACCATAAAGATCTAATTCTTTAATCAATTCATTTTGCTTAGCAGCTAAATCTCGATCAAATAAATCAGCAACTCTTCTTCGCCAGTATTTCAACCATTCAGTATTAATATCAACTATTTGATCTAAAAGAATATAATATTTATTTCGTATTGATAATTTGTAACATAAATACGAAAAACATCGATGGAAATTGTTTTGAATTATTAAATATTCGTATTATCAAACTTTAAAAAATAAAGTAAATCACAATATCTTTTTATTGTTAACACTATTTTACAGCATGTTAGAGGAACTATCTTTTTTTAATATATTTATGTTTATTCACTGATGAATAAATTAGTAAATTATTAAAATATTTCAATTGTTTTTTATTTTTCATCGACTAGATTTTTTTAATTACGAAATTTTCTTAAAATAATAACCCTAGACCCTAATGTATTAAGTTTTCCATATTAAATATATGTATAACTCACCATCTGCTAACTTGCTTCTAAATTTCAACCATTCTGAATGATACATTGGATGGTATTTAGGATTTTCTTCGTATTCTTCCATTTTTCTCAACATTTTGTCTTTAAAAAGTCTTATTTTTGAATAATAAATAGACCACTTTATATCTTTCTTTTCTCTCTGTAAAAATTAAATATATACATACATATATATAATGGAATACACGCATACTTCTACAATATCATATATAAAGTAAATAAATAATATTACATAAGTTAATGATTAAGAAAATGCAGTCGATTTGGATACAATTTAAAAAAATGATTATTTAGACTTAACATCTTTCTATAATTGGTCACTTTTATGATAACTCATGTCATAGTATTTGTCAATTTTTAATACACATAATTTATGAATATATATTTTTATATATAAAAAAAAAAATACCTCAACTTTTGATAACTGTTCACTGAGAATGCGAGACGAATGCTTCCTTCTAGATTTTTAAATAATAAAATATTATAATTAATACATAAGTATAAATATATTTTAGAAAAATTAAAAAAAATTAATTACAAATCGAAAGGTGAACGTGATCGACGTCTCATTTTCAGATCTCTCATATTCTTATCCATATATCTGCTTCTACCATCAAATCTATCGTAGCTTCTATCACGGCTACGCCTTTCTCTCTCTCTGTCCAATGCACGTATTCTTTCTAAACTCTTATCACGAATTTTTTCAGAATAATATGACTCCTTGTTTCTTAGTCTTAATCGTTTTTCCCTTTCTCTACTAATTTCTCTGCTACGTTTTCTTTCCTTTGAGGGTTCCTTATTAACGATATCACCTTTTATAGAAGCAGGCGATCCTGATTTAGGACTATAAACGAATTAAAAATAAATTAAAAGACTTTTTTATAAATAATTATAATTCTAAAATATAAATTCACACCTATCAACCAAATTAATGGTATCAATAACTGGTTTAAAATCGTTATGTTCCAAAAGTTCAGTTTTAGAATCTAATGGTAATCCTAGTTCTTTTAATATGTCTTCTCTTTTTTTCATAAATTCAGCATCATACAATTCACGCATCTTATTACCCCAAAAACGAATCCATTCTGGTTTCATATCGCATTGCCATACGTCTCTTCCAACTTAAAATTTGTCATGAATAATTAGATTATTTTCACATATATATGTTGAAATAATAATTACTATTTTCAAAATTAAGACAATAAGTTATTAAATTATTTACAATAAGTTTTTTAAAATTCTTAGGCATAAAATTTTAAAAATGGTTCATAAATACATAGAAATACATTTATAGATGCAAGAAATGTAATAAACTGATAATGTTAAATTTAAATGTTATAATTTATAATATACCATCTTGACATTCTTTATATTTCTTATTCCAAAACTTTTTCCATTCTTCTTGATATAATGGATGATTTTCAGGAAATTGTTCATTATGCTCGTAAATTTTTCTTGCCTCTTCGCAAAATTTATTAACTTGTTTATGATATAGTGCCCATTTCTGCTTATCTTCCATATGCTAAAATATAAAATAAAATAAAAAAAAGAATAATGAAAAACAAATCATAAATAAATATATACAAACATCTCTTAATTTAATTCCATCATTTTTCTGAATTGTTTTAGAAAAATCATTCCTAAAAAAAAATAAACATATATTTACACACATATCATAAAAAATACAAATTAAAGAACACAAACTTAATAGTCAACCCTTTTTCTCTAGATCTGCTACGTAATTGTCTTATGTGTGGTGATCTATTGCGAATAGGACTCCTGCGGCTTAACGGAGATCTACCATGTACAGAAGATTTACGGCGCACTAGAGATCTTCCACGAGACCTCCGACGTGATGGGGATTCGCGACGAGGTGGTGATCTACCACGTGGAGATCTATCTTTAAAGTTTTGTGACTTATTGTATTTAATTGGAACATTTTTGGTATTATGGTTTTCAGTATTTTTGCTAATTTTAAGTGGAAGATTCAAAATGCTTAAATTATCTTCATCATCAGAGACATTACTCAATGAAGATATTGAATCAACAGAAAGTCTCTTTTGGCGCAATGCTGCAACATTATATCACGTTGACCAATTACAGTGAAAAATAAATACAAAATATTTTACAAAACTTTTTCTTACATTTTGGTTTTATTTTTTTTCCAGTATCTTTTGAATTAGTCTTATCATTTCCCTCCTCCTATAATATAAAAATATATAAATGAAATTGAAAGTTGTTTTGAACATAGGTTATAATCAAGAATATAAATTTTACTTTTGGCTCCTCTTCCAAAGTAATTGGAGATGTGGATTTATTAGATGGTGCAGGCGTATTTCTAAAATATGAATTATTTTAATTAAATCTAAGTTATTAAAAAAATAAAAAAAAAATCAAAATTACCCAGGGTTAAATTCGTTAGTCACTTGTTTGCCTAAAACAATAAATTTTCATTAAATGCGTGAAATTTAAAAAATACGAATACTCGCAAGACATAAGAAATACTTACGAATACTAGAAACTGTTAAAATATATTCCTTATCTATAAGTTCTTCAAAAGTACCACCATCCTTTTCAGAAAAATGTTTTCCGTTAGCAATTTGCTTTAAATATTTTGTTCTATAATATTAATTAAACAAAATTATAGGAACTATTTCTATTATATAAAAATATTTTAATAAACATAAAAAACTAGAAATAACTTGTTTTTCTCGAAATCCTCCATATTTATTACTAAAGGTTTTAATCTGCCAAAAGCTTGATGTATACACTGACATATGTTATGCAATACTTGCAAATTACCAGGATAATATTTCTTTTGACCGGCATACTGGCTCAAATTAGAATGGCATGTTGGATAGTGTACAGCCTAAAAAATAAACTGATTATATTATACTTTCTATTAAATATTATATAATATTAATTACTTTTCATAATAAAATACAATTGAAACTCAATATTATGAAAATGTATTTAAAATTAATTGAGATATACCATGTATTTCATCTTATGGCGAAAGCCATCAATATGTTTTATTATTGTACGAGGGTCCCCACGTATTCCACACAGCGCGCAAAAATAATAAGGCTCCTCTCCATCTTCTCTAATTAATTCTATCAAATATTCAAGACCAATCAATGGATTCCTGAAATATTTTTAATTCAATTAATAAATGTTTTAAAATTAATTGATTAAATTTAATTGTTTTATTTTTAAGGGAGAACTGATTATAATTATTGTTGAATACAGAAAAAGATATTTTGTATACAACACTTATTGATCAAAAACCTTTTTTTTAAATCTAGTGTTATTTTTTTTAACTCAAATTTGAAAATTAATAATAGCTATTTTTGCAACATTAACCATTTATTACAATATAAATAAGTAAATTAAATTTAATTACTCGTAGTTTTTCAATGATTCTTCTATAATACTCGCTGTATTCACTTCATCAATACCTGGTGGCACAGGTTCGCCTGGGGCAACCACTATTTCTTCACTACGACTGGCTATACAAATAAAAAATATATAAATAATAATGTATGGTATGTATAAAAATGCAAATGATTATTATTTATGGTTCTTACTTGATGATGCAGAATTTTTGCTAGATTTGATAGCTTCTCTAATGTAATATGGATGGTCTTTAATAATCGATGCTGGCCAGATGGTTTTTGATAATAACTGCATGGTGTGCTTTTTTCCATGTAGATGACTCTGTAAATAAAATAAGGAGTAATATTTTAAAATAAGTTTTAATGTTAACAAAAATTTTACAATGATACAATTAAATACAAATTGTAATTTTAAAAATTATTAAATATTAAAAACTTGCATGTAAAAATGTTTCTCCCAAACATGTCGCACCACATGGAAAACATAAGTACGTCCAAAATGTTTCTGTTCTAAATCGTATAAGCATGGGTCGTATGTCGCCATTGTCTAAATGTATTACTTCTTTTTCCAAAAGTTTTTCTATATTTTTGATATTTGTTAATGATTTTTCATCAGTACTTGCCACCTATAATTACAAATGGGAGTATATTTACTGACACTTTTTAATAAAGTAGAATACATTTTTTATAAACATATTTAAAATTATTATAATAACTAATGGTCATTGAACATTATTTTAGTTTCTTGCAAAACTTATATTCAAAAGAAAAATTAGAGAACGATTAAAATGATAATTTTACGATAATGTGTCGTATACAGCTTTTAAATAAAATATCATATATTTAGACGATTTTCATGTAGATTTTATATTACTGTAAAAGTCTTCAAAGTGAATAAAAAAATCTTCAACCGCATATAAAAGTATCCTTTTTCCATGAATGAAAATATTTGCCACTCTTCATACACAAAATCCTCATTTGATCGAAGAAAAATTTCCACAAACACTGCATGAAATTTAATTTTCTTAAATATATCATGCAATTGGACATCATTTATATTTCATCATTTAGATTTCTTCTCAAAAACTGAATATTTATTATGATAATCCATTATCATTGCTTCTTGAATAATAATACTGTCATCTTTTATACTCAAATTCGTTAAATATTCAGTTTTATCAATCAAAAGATCTTTGAGTTATAAATGTATTGATGAAAAGGTTATAAAAAACACTGAATAGTTATAAATGTTACAGCTATTCAACATTTAAATGTTTTTAAAAACCAAATTATCTGATGCAATAGATTAAATTCCATATAATCTATTATTTTCATTTGATGTCCTTGATTATTCTTTTTTGAAAGATGTACTTAACACTTCAGTTGTTTTCGACAATAAACTATTATACAAATTAACATATATACAATTTGATTTACAAATACGATAATCTCTCGCTTAACATGGATAATTCATTACAAAAAACATATTAGTAAAAATTTGAATTTTATTTCAAAAATAAACAATAATCTATATTTACATCAACATCTTACTTTACAGATATTACGTATATTTTTAAATATTTATATTTTGCGATTTTATACTATAATTAAATTTAAAATTAAGTATGGCTAAATAAATCTATCATATGATTTTATAAATTGTGGCGTTTATAGTGTTATATCTATTTAAAAAACTCCATATTTTCATTTTTATAACACTTTAGAATCAACACACATAAAGTGATGTTTTTTGAATTTTTGAGTCGAGTTGTTAGCTTTGCAGCATTTATTATTTTTTGAAGGATTTTAATACATTTTTAACATTTAAATAATAACTACAACATTAAATATATAATATAAAAAGATCACGTTAAACAGTTTGATATAGATAAGTAAATTAAACCACGTAACTATTCAAGTGTTTAACTGTTTGATTCCTGTGTTAAACGAATGATTATGGTATAAATAAAAAATATAATAATAAAACTAACATAGTGGATTTATTCGACATTAAAAAACACTTTATTTTCAGTAAACATTTTTATTTTCTTTCAAGCATATATGTATGCCACACAAGACATGTATTAAATATTAAACTACTAACCTGGCATATAATGTATAATTAATATATGAACTTAATATAAAATATTAAAAAGATGTATGAATATTATTCATACAAATAGATTATAAATATAAATAAAATAAAAATATAGTTTTATGAAAATTATTAAAAACGTATATTAAAAGATTAAAAAATAAATACCTGCGACATTCTTCTTCGATATTCTTCACATTAAATGCCTCCTCAAAAGCTTCTTTACACTTAACACTTAATTTTTAACAATAAATAAAAGAAGAAAAAGAATAAATATCGATCAGAATAAAGAATCTAATAATTCTCATTCTTTTCAATATTTAGAATAATGGAACAAAAATAAAAACAATATCACTTTCACATAAAATAACACTTTCTTGAATTAATGTAGCGATGTTAAAATCTTGATAGGGTTTCGTGAAGAATCTGTAATTACAAATGCAACTTAACATTTTGCAATAATAAAATGTTTTCATATTAAAATCGATAAAAAATAAATTGAAAGCAATCTTACCATTTCGTATTCTGAAACACATAATATATAAATACATATATACACACACGCGTGTGTGTATTTATGTATTATATTTAGAATAAAAAGTATAATTATCTTCCTTCATTTATAATAATAAAAAACAAATTACTTAACGCACAAAAGGTTAATTTCGCGACAGTGCATGCCAGAAAAAATATATTTCTTTCGAAGAGTAAAGAAATGTATATGCATAAATAAATCTCGAAATAACGAAATAACTCAATGGCGATAATATTCTTCCTATTTAAATTTTTAAAAATTATATTTATTAACAAAGGGTTCAACATTTCATAACATAAAATATTATATATATATATATATATATATATATATATATATATATATATATTTATTTATATATATATGTTGATTCAACAAGATATTTCAATTAAAGCATTTTTTCATATTTAAATTGGGAATATTTTCACTATAATTTATATTATAGCATACAGAATTATAATAATCAAGAATTATTATAATAATGAACATAAAATACAAAAACCAATTAAATGAAGAAATCAAGTATTCAAAAGGAACACAATACAAAAAAAATACAAACTTATCATTATCCATAGCAGTTTTCCAATAATTAACGTATAAATAGCCTTTAAAATAAAAACGTATTAAATAGACTTTTCCAGCAAATATGAACGGTCCAATTCTAATGTAAGATAAAATAAAATCATATACATAACTGTAAAAATAAAAAAAAGATATTTTAGTCTATTCACCAAATTCGCTTTTTAGTTTTTAATTAAAAGCAACTTCTGTCGATTTTCACTTGTATAGAAATTTCTGCAACTTTATATGTAATCAATATTATATTAATTGTTTTTTTCTTCTTTAGAATCTAATAAATTTTATTTCATAAAAAACAAAACTTTAAAATTATAACACTTTTTCTTACCTGATTATTAGTAACAAATAATACATACAGTCGAGTCCGTTTAAATTGACATCAATGCGGATTATTTGTAATGTCAATTACAAATAATCCGCAGTTCAAATTAATTTGAACTGCGTGTCGTATTGAAAGTACTTAAGTAAAATAAATATTAAAAATTGGAGAATGTCATATTATCCAAACTGTTACACTAAATAAATTCAAATGTATTAATGTTTAATCCTTGGTTAAATAAAATTTTATTTCTATTGAACAAAATTGGACAATTGCAAAAATACAATATATATATATATATATATATATATATATATATATATATATATATATATATATATATATATATATATATATATATATATATATATGGTGTCTATGTTTAAATTTAGTTACCAATAGAGCAACAGTAAATATAAGTCCTTGTAACTTTTTTTTATTTTCAGAATTCAATGACTATAATATAAACATTTTAAATATTTTTTTTTATAAATAGATATTACAAACTAAATAATTAAAATATTATTTTCAACTATAATTAAGTTATATATTTTTAACCTGTTTAAAAATTCATTATTGGATATTTTACAAATCCTTCAAGAACTCATATCCAGAAAATACGCTCGATATAGATTTACTTATAAAGAATATTAATATACTCTTTGCAACTGAATCCTCGGATAATGTTGGCGAAGCTATTTTCTCGGTGTGGTTACGTGTCTGAGATATTTTGGGTTCGAGTAAGCAACAATTAGTTAGATCGTGTATATTTAACTCATGGTCTACGAACCGTATATGATCCAGAACATTACAAATATTTAAAGAAAAATATTTATTATTTGATGGGAAAATTTGAAAGAAATTTATGTATATATAATATTTAAAATTAATAATATAAATTGTTTTCAACCAATATATAACTAACTATAATTATCCATCACAGTCGATCTTTACAATAAAATTAAAACGCAATATAAATATCAGTATGATGAGTAAATAAAAGCGATTAAAATTAAAAATACATATTGTGTGAAGAAATTAAGAAAATAAGTGGAATGTTTTTTGTTTAAATAGGGAACATAATACTATCATAAAACATACTAGAAAATTTTGATTGATTTGAAATATTTATAATTTTAAAGAAATCCACATCAAATAAGAAAGAAAATAAATAATATTTAGTTAGTATTCCATTTATGTTATTTTTAATAAACTATTAAAAACAAATACTTACAAAAAATAGAATAATAAAACAAAGTAAATTTAAAAATTTCACAGCTTATTATTGTAACAACACTTAAATTCGTCGATAAAAATGGTAATATAAGATTATTTATAAAATTAAAAGACTTATTAATAACGATAGATAGATAGATAACTAAAAAAAAATTAAATAAGATTGGAACGTTTTTCATCCGATTTAAAACTTTTTTGCAGATAATAGTCAAAAATTCAATTAAAATGATCACCAATAAAAGATCACAAAAAATGTAATTATCAATACAATTTTTAGTAAATCAATAATTTCATTGTGATCAGCTTAATCAAATTTTATGAAAAAAATTAAAAACATAAATTGACTTTTAAATTATATATATATATATATATATATATATATATACATAATTTAAAATTCTCTTAGTTAATCTTAAATTAAAACCTTCCATATTTTAATAACTGAATTTTAAACTTTTGACATTTATACCATTTCCTAAACAATATAAATGAAGATTTACTACTTTAAAACATATTGATTTATTTAACAAAAACATATTGATATGAAGAACATTGAGAAATACGTTCTCCAAATAATCGTGAGAAAAATAAAAACATTTCACTATATACACACTGGAAGAAAATAAAATAACAAAAACATTGACAAAATTGTCGATTTAAAAAAAATCGTTATAGTTTGGTAATCGAGTTATCTAATAGATAACTAAAAGCATCGCTAATTCGAATAAAGAAGTAATAATCGAATTTTATTAATAACAAATGCGATCGCGGATCTCGTACAAAAATATTATAGAAAAAAACGACACGATCTATAATATACGTAGAAAACGGACTAAAATATATATAAAAATAGGTAATTCACAAACCTTTCATGAAAATGCGATATTATTCGAGAATATATGAGCGGGAGGCAGTTCAAATCGCAACCGACAAGTCTTTCTACTTCAAAACAATTGACAGTTCTCCTCGCGAGTGCTGCGTCTTACAGTGTTACCAACTTATATTACCGAAGAAAGAACAGGGTCACCAATATAGTAAACTCAGCACTTTTTCTACTACTATCATATTATATATATACATATATTAAGATAAATAACAGTCTTTCTTTGGGGAGGATAGTCATCCCTTTATCTTATCTTTTTGAAACACGTCCTATTCTTGTAAATTAATGATTGTTTTATTGTTAATTAAATTTTGATAAAAATTATAAAATCCTCTTCAAATGCTAATGAATATAATAATACGAAAAAACAATGTATCAAGCAAATTGCCAATATTAATTAGCATGGTAGTATTTAAAAATATTTAGAATATAGTAAAAATTGGCAATGGTAAGTAAAAAATCTTTTTATCAGATAACAGTATTTTTTTCTGAAAAGATATTAAGCTTTTATTTGTTTCATTTAAATAAAATATTAAAGAATTTCATCAGAAGAATAAAAGAAAAAGACAGAATCTTAGAGAATTTTTTTTCATTTATTTTAACGCTTAATTTAATTCAAAATAATTATTAAAATAATGTAAAAAATTCTTAATTAACGTATTATTATTTATAATTATATATTATTTAGAAATCATATACAACAATTAAGAACGTTTAATATAAAATATAAAGAAAGTTACATAGTAGAAAATTATAATTTAAAAAAATATATAAATTGAATTTTTAAAATTAATTGATAATATATGTTATTATGTATTATCTATAAATTGGTAAACATTTATAATTTTATTATAAAACTATATAATTTTTTAAATATATATATTTATTCAAAATTTTGTTCTTTACTTTTAACTTGAATAGTGAAAATTTTTTAATAATTTTTAAATTATTGTTATATATATTCCTAATAAATTTAATCCAAAACTCTCAATTGATTTCACGATTTTTCACTTTACAATTCAAATTACATAATGGTCTGAAATAAAATTTTATATTAGAAATTTAAATACTTAAAGATGTGTAAGTGAAAAGTAATTCAATACTCACTTTATAACGAAGAAGTAAATTACTTCAATAAGGCTTAAAAATGAAAATCCTAAAAACAAACCAAGAATTCCACCACAATTTGCCAGAAAATCTGTAATCCCATATAATTCAGATCTCCGTGAGGGTATGAAATCAGACTCTTTGAAGAAAAATTTTATATTTGAGATCGACCAACTAAAATTAAAATATACCTCATAAAAGACTTTTTATTTAAAATAAAATATAATAGACAGTAATTTAGGCTTTACAGAATCCTTAATATTTTAAATTATATATTTATATGTGATAAATTGAAGGGTTTCTTTTTTCATACGCTTTTTTTTCTCTTGTCGTCATATCCTTTTGTATTTCTATGGTAGTAGTTTTAATACAACGACTGATAAAACACATTTGTTTTCTTATCCACGTGGACCAACCAATAATTCTTTTATTGCAACCACCCATATTTACATCTTCATGCCATCATTATCCCCAAATATTAAAACTTTTATCAGTATATTTCAATTTAATATACAAAATAATTAAATTAGTAAATTTAACCTTTTGTTGAAATACCGTTCGACCTTCAGTGCTTTAATTAATTCAGTATATGGAAAATCAGATTGGGAAATTTCTTCATTATATGTAATCAAAGTACATCCTGGCAAGCAATCACATGATTCAACAATATCTTTTAATTTCCTCATTTTTCCTTCGTTACCACTATTTATAGCTAATAAATATTTTATTTCTATTTTCTGAAGATCGTCTACAATAAGTCTATATTATAAACACAATTCAATACAAATAAAAAGAATATTATGTTTTTTTCTATTTGAAATATACCTTTAGCTTCTTCCATGCAATCATTTTTTTTAATTGAACAAATAGGCATATGTCTGTCCCCTTGAATAAACAAAAAGTATTTTAAATATTTTATCTATAAATAATCAATATGGTTATTTACATACTTGGCATCCAAAATGCGACGCATTCACAAGCATCCATTGTGTAATTAGTTAAACATTCTAACTGACAATTTTGTTGAGTATAAAATCTAAAGAACTTCAATTTTCTTTCTGTAGTAATATAACATTTTCTTCTATTTTTTTTTAATAAAAAAATGAATTAAAATAGTAAAATTGAAATAATAATTTATATTTTTACAAACCTATGAGGATCGTAACCACGTAGTCCTTTTGAAGTCGTTATCATGCTAGGTTTTATAGACACTACTAATTCCTGTCCCATTGGTAAATTAAAATAATTCTGTGATATCCTTGGAAAATCAGACGGTGCATTGAATGCAATCTAAAAATAACCAAATTGATTCTTTCAAAATTCAATGCATAATTAATGATGCTACCAACTGAAATTTATTAATACTCTGAATCCTTGCGCGGTGCCACCACATAAATAATCTAAGTCTCGTATATTGGTTTTCAAAACAAGTTCAAGTGCTTCTTCAGGGCCTGAAATCTTTAATATTTTTTCAGTAAATAAATATCTTTTTTTAAGAAAATAAGAAAATATGGAAACTAACAAGTCCTCTTTTAGGATATGTTCTTAGCGATAAATTCTTTGGATAACCTTTATCAATAGTCCAACCATCCGAAGCATTTCCACGTTCAAATTCATATAGATCATTGTAAATTCTATACAAAAAAAAATGAATTGAAAAAGGTGAGTTCATATTCATTTAAAATAGTGAATAAAAACTGACAGAATATTATTTATTTCTATAAAATTATTAGAAAACAAATATACTAACGCTTTTTTTCGAAACATTTCTTGTGCGTTTAACATATTGAATGAATAACACATTCCAACTTCTGTCATAAATGGAGTAAATAAATTGCTGCAATTTTTAGTTTTTGTCCTCCAAGCACATCGCATGAACATTTCATCAAAAGGTGGAGAAACCTCGATGTACAAATTAAAATATTATTATAAATCCAAACAACCACAATAAAATCATTTTTACATTATACATAATTTTTTATGTTACACTCTAGTGCGAACAATGTCATGAGTCAAAAAATAATTCTATGTTACTTTATAGCTATATTCATAACAAAAAGCAATATACTATATATACTATTTTATTATTTTAATAACTTACTTCATGTAAAAAAGTCATGGTGGTACGGTTTATGGTATCATAATTTGCATTTATAAGTCCTCCTTTACACAATAACGAAGCAGATTCCATTTGGAATTTCCTAAAATTAATCAAATATATAGTTTCATTAAATTAAAATATTCACTTTTTTCAATCTTTCATATACATAGTTCACATTGGATTCCATATATTTTTATAGTCTTTGCCTTTTTATTTGACGATTTCAAGTCAAAAGATATTCTTACTTTTTAATATTTGTATTTTTAATTTCTAAAGTTATATATACTCACTCATCTTCAGTAAAGGCTAGTATGTTTTTATGAAATGCTTCTGTATAATTAAAAACACTCTGTCTTACTTTCGTTTGCGAACATATAGTAATTGCTGGAAATGGGATCTAAGACAAAGATTAAAGTTAAAATAATATTTTTATTAAATGTTTGGACAAAAAATATTATTTTTATTAACCTGCCATACTGGAGTAGATGTTTCTGCAAACGTTACAATCACTGGACTTTCTATCCATTTAGTCCAAACTTTATAAATCATTGTTGCACATCCCATCATACTAAGTACAATCATTAAAAGCCACCATAGCCTTAAAACGCAATACATAATTATGTATATGTATATATATATATATATATATATATATATATATATATATTAATCATACCACTGAGATCTATATGTACTATTTCCGCTCAAATATTGAAATCCGTGTAAACTAGTACAAGACGTGAATTCTTTAAAATTATGCTTGCAAAATTCTGAATTAATTCCTTTAATATCTTTGAGCAAGTTTTCTTCATTAATTTTGGGAGTATCAGCTTTATCGGTCTTTTTGTGTGACGACATATTCAGACAGTCCTGAGCGTTGTGTAATATGATCTTCTCATTACCAAAAGTCGACTATGACTAAACGAAGAGTTGATAAATACCATCCCTTTTCTGTTAGTATCGCTATAAATATAATTTGCACGAAAATTTACTTTCGTGTGTTAAAAAGTAATTAACTTGCACGCCATTAGCTCTTCATCACGTCAATTACTTGCTAAAATCCGTTGTTTCGTTATTTGATTAGAATCTAATAAATCTACTTGGTAAATATGATGTTTTTAATATTTTATAGAATATTTATAGAATAAATATTCATCATATATTGTTTTTCTAATAATATTTCAGCTTTCAAAGTAATTAGTTTATTCGTGTCGCTGATCCATTTTAATTTAATTAAATTGGGCTTTTTCCAAAATTACTTGTAATTTACTAAATATGTAGACATTTACTATGTTGTTTATTATTGAATATTTTTATATGGGGATTGTAATCAACACGCTAATATAATTCATTTTAATTATGTTCGATAAGAGATTTTGAAATTTATTTTTTTAACATAGTTAACAAAAATTTCTTGTATTTTTTATCATAGATAAAATTATATATATATATATATATATATATATATATATATATATATATATATTTGTATATATATATATATATATATATATATATATATATATATATATATATATATATATATATATATATATATATATATATATATTAAACATTTTGATCATCGTTAATTTTGCGTTTTTCAGCATTATTTATATTTTTTGCCTTCCTAAAAATAAATCATTTTGTATATGTCATATATGTGTACATCTGTTAAATTATATACTTACTTTATAATTGTAAAATATATAATTTCAAAAAAACTCATTAAAGAAATTCCCAGGAACAAACTGAATACTCCTCCACAATTCCCTAATATACCACTCCAACTCATAAATTCCAGTCTTTTTAGTGCCACAAATTGAGCATTCTTGAAATACAAATGCATTATGGACGTTGTTGCACTAAAAATATACAAAAAATAATTATTTTTGATTTTTTTCAGAATATAGGTATATAAACTGTTTTTCCTCAAAGACTAATTATTTTAATATTATAATCATACATTGATTATATATGTAATAAATTCGAATTTTTGCAGGCGAATAAATACTTTACATATAGACTATAAGTAATAGTTTGTCAAACCTAACTTTTACATATACTACTGTGATCAAAAAGTAAGGTAAAATTGTCATTTAAAACTCCAGGGCATTAGGAAGGCAGGTCAATTTAAATTTTTTTCCTAGGTTATTAGGACTGTCTATAACATTTACCAAGCGTTTGTTTATCAAAAGGTTTAATTATCTCCAAGTTACAAATGTTTTTACAACTGTTGGTTCCTTCATCACGATAATCCACCATGTCATATTGCATTGGTTCTTCACGATTTTTTGCCAAAAACTCGACTCATTTCGTTTTGCCACAACCATATTCGCCTAATCTGGCTCCGTGCGACTTCTGACTATTCAGCAAACTCAAAAGACCAATGCGTAGTTTGACACGATTGAGGAGATTAAAACCGAATCGAAAAAGGTCTTAAGATCTATGTCAGAAAAAGACTGGATGACTGGAAAAAGCGTTGGCAAAAGTGCGTTTTAAAAAAGGTGATTACTTGGAAGGGAATGAAATTGATTTGGAAGAATAAGTAAGGAATTTACATTTTATAAACAAATTCACCTTATTTTTTTATCACAGTGTTATATATTCTTAAATTAATATTACGAATAAATTAAGTGATCAATATAACTTTTTAAAAGATCCTATGTTATTGTTTGTCGTTTTTGTGAATAGTAAATCGCTTTGTGAAATTTCTTTATCATACGTAATTGAAGTGCATGCTGGCATGCAATTACACTCATTATAAGGATTTTCAATTTGCGCTAGTTTCTCTTGATTGTTTGTTTCTTTCATTAACTCATACAGCATTTCCAATTTATGTAGTTCATCTGTAATCGATATTAAAAAAATATAGTAAATTGTTTTAATCTTAAGAATACAAACAATCATCTTCTGATACAGTTTTAAATATTTTTATTTTCAATATAATTTAAGAAAGTTATTTATATCGTTATAATGTATGTTTCTACTAATAATGAAATAATAAAATATATAACCATACTAAGATCTGATTGCCATATAGTTTTGGAAGTTTTTTTTATTGTATGTTAGTCTTTTAGTAATGGATTTCATATAATAAGAAATATGATATTTCAAATCCAAAATTATAGCATTTTAATAAGAAGACGACACTTTTAATATGTATGTATATACTATTATTTAATTTAAAAATCTGAATAAAATTTTAATTATCCGTTTAACTAATAATTCTCTAGTATAATTTACATACAAACCCTGAGCTGTTTTTAAACATATTAATTTATCAACAGTGCATAACTTCATCGAATCGTTATCTAAAATAAACAAGATTATATATTATCTAATGTCATTTAAGTCAAAGTAAATATTTTATATTCTTGTATATATACGAGGCAACCAAAATCCAACACATTTACAAGTAGCCATCGAATAATTAGAGAGGCACTCCCAGTCGCAGTTTTTTTGTGTATAAATTTTGAAATACTTTAGCTTTCGTTCGTGATACATGAAACATTGTCTACTAAAATTTACAATATTATATTGAAATAAAAATATCATTTGATAATATATTAAAAACAACTTTGTTCAAAATTAAAAATCTTCAAGTAAAAAAAGCATATTTAAAGGGTATTAAGTAGTTAAATATTTCGCTATAATTCTATATATATATATATATATATATATATATATATATATATATATATATATATATATATATATATATATATATATATATATATAAATGTTAAATTTTACATATCAGGTGTTACAGTTTTCAATCTTTCAGAAGTAATAACCATATTTGGTTTGATTGAAACCATTATTTCTCGATTTAAAGGTAGCATAAAAAAATCTTCAGTCATTGTTGGAAAATCTTCAGGTGAATGGAGAGATACCTCAAAAACATGAACTTGTTTATTTTTAAATAATTAAATAGAAGAATATAGTATCAATAATAACAAATAATTACTTTAAACCCTTGAAATGTTTCTTCACATTTATAATTTAAATCGTCAGGAAATAAAGATAAATAGACATTTAAACCTTCACTTATTCCAGGCCTCTAAAGATAAATATAAAATATAATATTTCAGAAATAGAATTGTATTCTCTTAATTACTTATTTAACAAGTATTATAAATATTAAATGGAAATAAAAAACCATTATTTATCTAGCTATTAATTTTTGACGATTAGCTATCATTATTAAGAATGTATTATATATATATATATATATATATATATATATATATATATATATATATATATATATATATATATATATATATATATATATATATATATATATGAATTATATGAACGTGTAATGTAAGTAATATTGATAATGATTGTATATTAAAATTAACATACTGTTCCTCGTTCAGGATAAGCATCTAATAATACATTTTTTGAAAAACCGTCTTCGAATGTCCAGCCATTTACTATATTTTTGATTTTAGAATTATCAACATATTTCATTCTAAAATTAGTTTTAATTTATTTTAATGAATTAAAAAAATACAACGATTAAATATGTACACATTACGTGTTCTCCATAAAGAAATCTTCAAATCTAAATGTATTAAAACTATAACATATTCCATCATCGGTCAATACTGGTAAAAATATTTTTTTACAATCAATATTTTCTCCTTTCCATTTACACGATCTGAATATTTGTTCAAATGGTGGAATGATCTTAAATTTAACAAAAAAAAAAAGATTATTTTGTAATATGCAAATGGTATATAATTATTGTAATGGTTACTTCTTCTATAAGTTTCATATTATATGTGTTCATTGAATTTTGTCCAAAGGTGAAATTCCTTAAAATATCAATTTCTTGAAGAGCATCACTTCGACATAACTGGGCAACGATATTTATTTTAAATAATCTGAATTATTAAAAAACAACGAATGACACGTGTACTTTTAAATATAATATATAAATAAATATTTTTTTGTAAATACTGATCGTCTGAAAAATTTCGTCCAGTATTATCTCTGACACGGGAAAAATTATAAATCGATTGTTGAATTTTTGTTGTAGGACAAATGGTAACAGTTGGAAAAGGTACCTATAAATAGAATTGTTTATATTTTCATTTGGTTAATGTCTATTTAAAATTTAATATTGAAATATTCATTTAGCAAATAATAGCAATATCACAATATTCAAAATCAATAATTATTATTGTGTTTATACAAGTAGAATTCTATAAAATATATTTGTAAAATATTAGTATTATATTGTAAGAACTAATGTATATCAAACATATAGATATGAAACATTTGCACCTTTAGATATGTTATAGATAATTTAAATAATTATTTTTTATGATATAGAATGTAGTTTGGGAAATATTATATTATGTATAGTTTAAAATGTAATAGAGTTAATTGATGTTACCAACTTGCCATGTAGCTGTTGGACGTTCATCGAAATTTACAATAATTCTATTATTGAACCAATAATACCACGAATCGAATGCGAAATAAAAACAAAAAATGATACTTCCAATTAACATTATTGTCCACAATATTCTGAAAACTAAACGTAAAGTAATTTGATAACGTGTAAATTAACCGAATTGAATTTTATGTATTAAAAAATTTACCTTTCAAATTTTGTTTTACATAAAATTAAATATTTCAAACCATGGATACTCGAAGCAAGAGAAAAATCTTCGAAAATTTTCAAAAAATTCTTATAAAACGATCTGGAATATTTGTATAATTGCTCTTTTTTATTCTCGGTCATTTTTAAATGATTGCAATTGAAATAATAAATCCATAATGTCAAAACAAATGAATTATTTCTTATAAATAAAATTTATAAAGTATAAAATTGCGCAATTTTACTTCTTGAAATTCCTATTACAATGTATTGTAAAATATAACAACAATAATATCAATTAAAATTAGTGATTTCACATGCAAAAATAATTTGTCTTTTAAAAGTAGTCCTTAAGCCGAATTTCAAATATAAAAATATTTTTTACCTTATAAAAAATGAAGTCTTTCGACGATCACATTTGAAGTTATACTGAAAGATGGATATAATAGCTGAAAACCAATCAATAATTTTAATTAATATAGTCTTATGAATATAATTTACCCCTTCTTATCAACGTTTATTTCCCAGAAGAATACAACAAATAAATATATATTTTATCAAAATTATTATTAAATGTAGCTTTTAAGTCACGAAAATAAATATTTAGTTTTAATTAAGCATAATTTATTAATTGTATTTGAAGTTAACTTCCTTGGGGATTATTTTTAATTATAATATATATATATATATATATATATATATATATATGTGTGTGTGTGTGTGTGTGTGTGTGTCTTCATAAATTTATCTGAAAATGAAATTTTATTTTTGACTTCTGAGTAATTAAAGGTGTGGTTTTTACAGTATAGTCGTAATAATGTAAGTAGCAATTTTCTATATTATGAATCATTTATAACGTTTTATTTTCTGTAAAAATATTTGAAAAAAATACAATGTTTTGTTTTCTTATAGTTTATTATAATAAAAACTAAATTAAATTAAAAAAAAGATCTAATGTACCAGAAAAAATATTTTTATGTACAAATACATTATATTTAAATTATCATTAAAATGAGCCAAAAAGTGAGAAACGAGTTCTCAATTTTATCATTACAATTGTTTATAGTAGATAAGATAATATCTCTTTATTAATGCATACACAACTTATTAAAAAAAGTAAAAAAATATTGATATTTACAAAAAGCTAATTATTTTTTATTTATGATATAGTTAAATAATCTATTATATTATAATTTTTAAACATTTTTCTTTGTAAAAAAAATGATCTTAAAAAGTAATACTAATTAACAATATACAATATTTTGTTAACTTTGTTTATAAGAGAAAATAATAAAAATGAATATTATATATAAGAGACAATAATAATAGTCAATACATTAAAACTGAGGTTTTAAATCTTTTACATTTGGCATACACCTTATATAATTACAATATAATTTGTGTTAAAAATTCTTACACATCGCTTTTTTCTATGTTAGCTTTTAGGCATTATTAGTATTAATGTTGACAATTCTTAAATTTATACAACTTATCCTTAAAAATTGTCATAACATATCCATTGATCTTAAATAAACATATGTGCACTTTTAAATTTATATTTTACAAAAAAAAGAAGAAAAACTAGTAAAGCTATATATAAACTGAAAATTTTAATAAAAATTTAAGAAATCAATTTAAAAGAAATTCAGAAAGCAAATTTGAACTCCACTTATAAAATATAATTCAATATTGTTGAGCATATATTATTTTTGAAACTGTACATTATTTGCAGCTGTAATTTCTCAAGGCATCTAAGTGATTAAAAACTTGCATGTAAGTATAAATAGCATCTGTTAAAAATATGTTCATATATAAACAAAACATGCCAGTATATACTAAAAATTATGAGAAAACAATCCAATATTAATTAGTATTGAAGAAACATTAAGAAAAACTTAGTGTATTACGATTATCTATATATGAAAGAAATTAAATTAATTAATTTCAAGATGTGATATATATCGTGCTTTTTATGGCATAAATTATATTGATAAATAGAAATAAATAAATTCATAATATAAATAATACAGTTACAATGAATAATTGTATATTCTTTAGTCTTTTAAGAACATATTTTTAATAATTGAAAAATAAAAAAAAAATCTAGTAATTTGAATATTTCCATGCAGGAAAAAAATGCTAATATGTTTCTAATGATTAATCACGCATAAATATAATAATCAAACGGAAGTATGATTATAAAAAATAATATTTTTGACGAAAAAATGGAATTAAAATGGACTATTGAATTTTATGGCCACAAATGCATCAAAATCTTTATATATGTTACTATAAATAAAATTTATCCATATTCTGTTTTATTTCATTAACTTCCTAAGTTCATTTATATAATTTTAAATCTACCTTGTAGTTCTTTTGAGGCAGTCTTAAATAAAACTTATATATATATATATATATATATATATATATATATATATATATATATATATAAATTTCTACAGTTGCTGATGAATTTTAAAAAAATAGCAAAATATTTTCAGAAACAAAACCCTAAAAATCAAATATATTGATTGCTGTGAATTCTTTGGCTACAAAGAATAGCATTTTTTTTTGGTAAAAGAGTAAATCCTGTTTTACTAATTTTCTTACTGGGTTTTTAAACACGTGATAAATGTTTAAATTACTAAATATTTTTAAAGTATCAACATTCAGATATGGAGATGAACACTTATAATTCAGTGTTTGTATAGCGTTTTTAAGTTACGAATTATCACAATAAAAAAAATCATAATATATTAAAATATTCTAAGCAATTACTAACTATTAAGTTTCTTCATATTCTATAGTGTATTCATTTTCACAGCCATTTTCATCTAGGCCTTTGAAGATTTTCTTATAAACAATCTGCACACCTTCTTCTGGAATTTCTTCTTGAACAGCTATATTTTCATCAGATTCGTCTATTTCTGATGTTCTCACAAGAACTTCTTCTTCATCAACTTCCTGTTGAAATTCTGTAATTTCTTCTTTGATATTGTCTATATTTTCTGAATAATGTTTTATGGTTCTAACTTCTTTACCCTTATCAGAAATTACCTAATATATATAAATATCAAACGAATTTTGTCATATAATATATGCATAATTCTAAACGATAAATACCTGGAATGATTCATGAAGCGCAGCTTGTAACGTTTTCGAATTGCCACCTTTAACTTCTAAAACTATAAGAGGTGCTGGTAATTTACCATTCTCGTGTTTCAATTTATGATAGTTTCTAGAATGCGCAGTTTTAAATGTAGATCCACATACATCACATGAATATGGACGTTCTCCAGTATGATTTCTAGAATAAAATTTGAGTTACATAGACTTATAAATTTATTGCTAGACAATAATAATTTAATGCTTACCTGTAATGTTTATTGAGTATAGCTTTTGTAACATAAGCTCTGGGACAATCAGGGCATTTGAATGGTCGTTCACCAGTATGCGTTAATTTATGAGTTTCCATTTCCACATGTGTAAAGTGGCCTTTACCACACTCTTCGCAAGTAAATTTATATGACTTTTCATGTATACGACTACAAAATAACAAATACGTTAGTAAATAATATTTTTTTTTTTAAATTAAAAAAAATATTTACTCGATATGGGCTCGCAGATTGGCTGCAGAATAAAATCCAAAACCACATATTGAACATATATGATTTCCCTTTCCACATGCTCGTTTTCGCCTTCTTGCTGCTTCAATTCCTACACCATGTTCCGTGTGCCACCTAAATTAAATATTACAAAATATATTCAAATACAACATTAAAAAATTATATTTTTCTATATATAATAAAAGCTTACTTTATATGCGTTAGTAAAGCTGGTTTAGTAGCATATGTTTTACCACATTCAGAACAAACTAGAAGACCAGCTGAAAATATCAAAAAAAATATATTATAATTTTATTTTGACTAAAAAAAATAAAAAAAATTATAAGTTCTTACAATTTTTAGCAGATTTTTTTCCCGGTTCATCTTCTCCATGAGCAGCTTTTCTATGAGCTGTTAAAGCAGCTTTATTTGGTAATTGATGTTCACAGTCCATACATTTATAAGAGTAACTAAAAAATATATATATATATATATATATATATATATATATATATATACATACAAATACATACAGAAAACAAAATAAATAAATTAATTAATTAATTAAAACAAGAATTTTAAATGCGTACTTGACTACTTTAATAGGAGCTTTGGCACCCATATGAACATCTCTCCTATGTCTCATACGACGATGTTTTCCTAACTCCCAACTAAAATATAAATAAGATTATAGAAAAAAAATCACAAACACACACAGATATATATATAATTTAAAAAAAATAATTTATCTGGTAATAACCTAGTATTATATTGATGGCAACAATTTTTACATGTAGGTGGTAAACGACGATTTACATTGTACTTATGATGATGTCTAAAGTGAACACTTACAGTAGTCCATAGTAAATTGCTCTTATCACAAAGCTGCAAATAGAGGAATGATTATAATATACATTTAAATTTGATCTATTTATACTATTTATTATAAATTAATCATATTAATCATACATCACATAAATAATGTTTAACAACAGGAAAATCTCGTAAAGAAGGAGCACCCCCTTCTTTAAAATAACCATGGGTAGATTTATGAGCTGTACATCTAAAAAATATATACACACACATAATTATGTAAACTTAATATTATGACGTAAAAATACAATTGGTTTTAATGCTACAAAACAAAATATTTCATAAATAATCTATCTATAAATATTATATAAATTGATGATAACAAAAAAAGCAATAACCTTGCATAAGTAAGAAATCGAGCTTCACAAAGATGACATTGAAATGGCTCAGGTGCTTCGCTATGAACGAACCTATGTTGATGAAGAGCTTCTTTTGTATAATATACCCTATTAAAAACAATAAAATTTAAAATATATAAGTATAAACAAAATAAACCAATCTATAAAAATACAAACTTTTCACAATACTGGCAGCTAAAAACTTTATCGATCCACACTGCTGTAATAGTTTTCCTAGCTACATCAGATAATTGCATCAAGAGACTATGTTTACGTGACAAAGTTGGACCCGTATTATTTCCTTCTGTATCGATATCTATCGTTGATCCTTCTGAAAATATTTATATATAAAATATATGATAGTAAAATTAGTAAATAATCTAAAAACGAAAATTACCTTTTTTGGTACCCATAGATAAACTTTTTCTCCAGCTAGATTTAACTTCGTCATCATCAGTGTAGAAACGAGATGGAGAAAGAATTGGAAGTCCCATTTCTTCATAGATTTCCTCTTCAAAAACTCCTTCCTTGTCTTCTTCTCTTGGTTCACAATCATATGGATTATCGCAATGTGCCTAATAACAATAATAATTAATAAAAAACGCATTAAAAAAAACAAAATTTAAGATAAAAAATATACTTCTGCTTCAGCAACATCTTTAAAAGCACCATCACAAAGCTTACAAACAAGAACGTGCGCAGGGTTTTGTTGCGAAGTGTGTACAAGTAAGTGCATCCGCAGTCGAGATGCTTTACTCATATATTTTTGACAAATATGACATTGGAAAGGTTTTACCTAAAATTAATAAATATTAATAATGATATATGTTTATTTTAAAAACCGTAAGTTTACAATAAAATAAATACCTTTAAGTGTAAAACCATATGCTCCTTTAATGTTTGATGTACTTGGAAACGCTGATTGCAAATATTGCACGCATATTTTCTTAAACCATGATCTCTCATATGAATTTTTAACAATTTTCTGAAAACCAAATATTCAATATATACCTAAAATTTTTATAATATGAAAAATTAAAATTATACACACTTCAATTTAAATGTTTTTGTACACCCGTCTATTGGACAGCTAAAAGGTTGGGAATGACTGAAGTATATATGATCAAATAACTCAGATTCTGACGCAAAATCTTTTCGATTACAATGTTCACATCTCATGTGTTGCCAACCACCTTCTCTATGTGTTTGTCTAAAAACAAAAATATCAATTATCAACTATCTTGTACCTTTGATTTTATCAATATTTAACTATTACATTTACAACATAAATTACCTGTGAAATTGTAGGCGTACTTTAGATAAGAAAGTTTCTTTACAAATAGGACAAGTAGTATCGTCTTTCTTGTCTTCAGAATTAGAACTGGCAGGATTACATTTATGTTGATCAAGTCGTACTTGGGAGGAGTAGTTTTTACTAGATAATATAAAAACATGTAGTAAAATGATATATATATATATATATATATATATATATAAATATATATATATATATATATATATATATATAAATATATATATATATATATATATATATATATATATATATATATATATATATATATATATATATATGCAAATAAATTATATAACTAACTTGCAAATAGAGCATTTGTATTTTCCAGTTGTAGCCCATTTTCTTTTTGGTCTTTTCTCAGTAGCAGATTTGATACTATCGTTATCATTTTCAACTTCATTTTCATCAGGTACGTACAAAGGATCTTCGAAATAATCTACTTCTTGAAATTCTTCAACAGTACGTGGATCGATATTTTCAGCATTACTAGTTGTATTTTCAGCATTATTAAGAAAAGCTAACTCATCATCATCTTCAGGTTCATTTTCTGCAAGAACATCTTTTCCATCCAAACTAATTTCTTCTGATGGCTTTTCTTTTTCTTCATCAGGATTATCTGCTTGAACGATCCAAACTTCTAAATCATCATCGTCTTCTTCTGCTATCATCTATAATATTAAAGTAATACTCTGGTTTCAATAAAATAATCATCATAAAATGTTTAAAAAATAAATTATTTTACCTGATTATCATCATCAGTTTTATAATCTGAAAAATAAAAAAAATATATATGTACTAATATTCTACAAAAATTAAGGAACAAAAAAAATATACTATATACATTCTTGTTGAAAAAATGTATCAGCGTCCATTTCACCAGACAAATATTTGTGCAATCTATCAGTCAGATCATCTTCAACACTTTCTTCTACATATTCTTCTTTTTTATTACATCTTGTTAGTGACTCTATTTTAACATCGTTTATGGCACCATCTTTATTAATTTCATTTTCAACAATATCATCAGAAAGGATTCTCTGTAATTCTTCTTTACTCTGTATAAAAGTAGTTGGAATTTCAAATTCGGTTACTTGATGTTCGCCTAACACATGTCGTTTTAGGATTGACATCGTTTTGAACGCTAAAATTACAAATATTATAAAAAAACATTCATTCATGTTGTTCCATTCGTAAATATAATTTATATATACTTAGTTAATATTATGTTTACTAAAATTAAAAGTATAAGTTAAAAATATTAAGAATACATACTTTTCAAACATAATATACATGGCAATGTTTTAATTCTGTTAGAAATTTGATGAATACGTCCATGTTCTACCACAGAATTTAAATCACTTAATTGCAAACCGCAAGATCTAAAAAAAAATATAAACATCATAATTAAATTTTAAAAGCTTATATTATTATAAAAAAAAAAAATTCTTACCGACAAATTAATTCTCTTCCTGATGATTTAAAAACTTTTAATTCCAATTCATCTTCAATCGATTTATCAGTGGCGATTTGAATTTCTGATATAGTTCCGTCCATTTCCAGATGACGTTTGAGTAAAGATTTTTTGATAGATTCTACATCTGTACTAGAATCTTTATTAATTTTTCTCCTGACAACAAAATTGGTTTGTAAATCTTCTTCGTCATCCATATAACAGCTTCTTTTACGACCTCTTTTCTTTTTCTTTGGAACGTGTACGTCATCGTTTTCGATAAATTGCATATTCGGTTCTTGTCGCACGATAATTTTTGACTTTCTTCTACTCTTAAACGTTTCTTCATCGGGCAAAGCTTTATAAATAACTTTAATTTTATCTTTAACGACAATATATTCATCTCTGGTTAACTGCCTATTGGGAAAGCTTTCTAATTTCATGAAATTATTTCCTAAACATTTACTGCATATCAATTTTGCATTCATGGTGATCATGTTTACAATATTCGCTTCGAATATAAGAATATTTTTTTCTTCAAAAATATAATTTCGTTTCGAATCTTTCATGGTTGATACTCTAATATTGCAAAAATGACAAGTCACTCTATTTTTCACAACGTTATCGATGATTTTATTAACGTTGATTTTTGTACTACTGAAAAATTCCTCGATATCGTTGACGGCTTCTATAAACGAATTTTCGTCGACGGCATCCTCGTCGGCCGATGCGGAATCAACTTCGGATTTGATATTCGGTTTGATTTCCAATTCGCAGTCTTCCGATTCTGACAATTCTATAATTTTAATGACATTTTCGGAATCGTCGTCTTTATCGTCAAAATTTACGTCAGACATAAATATATCGGCCTGTTCGGAAAAACGTTTAATGGCTTCCATGTCGTTATCGAAATATTCTAAAACGTTTCTGGGATCGCATTCTAAATTTCCCTGTGCGACTTCTTGTTTCATAAAATATTCATAGACGCTAGCGTTAAGATCGACATCGTCCGTTCCGGTCAAACATCGAACTTCAATATCGAAACCGACCAAAGCACTAAAATAAAGTATTAATAAACGATATATATATATATATATATATATATATATATATATATACACATAAATATATATATATATATATATATATATATATATATACATATACATATATATATATATATACATAAATATATATATATATATATATATATACACACACATAAATATATATATATATATATATATATATACACACACATAAATATATATATATATATATATATATACACATAAATATATATATATATATACACACATAAATATATATATATATATATATATATATATATATATATATATATAATGTGCGATATATATTTTAATTAAAATTATATCGCGAATACCTGGCTTTCTTTAAAACGGTGTTAAAATCTTCATTCGGCAACACCTCCACCGGTACTTCCTCCTCGTCCTTCAGAAGATTGATTATTAAAGACATTTTCTCGATTTCGTCTGTACAAATAATAAAAAGGCGAAAGCGTACATTAACGTATCGAAACAAGATTGACGAAAAAATTAGTATGTCAAAATTAAGATCGACGCTTATCGAAGTTTTATGCGATCGTTTCGCAAATTACGGAATCGACAGCGGTTCCACTGTAAATATTTTATGCGTCTCTCGAAACGTAACGGAAAATTGTAAAACGGAAAAGAATAAAATTCGGATGTCGTACCGATTTCGATATCCGATAATAGGGGGTATAAACGGAGAGAGATTAATCGGTGAAAAAATTCGGGCGTCGTCGACGAAGGTAGCGGCGGATGTCGAAGGTCGACGAAGGAAGGTCACATGTCGACGAATAAACGTCGAACGTCGAACGTCGAACGTCGAACGTCGTACGCAAAGATGACCGGTAACCTCAATCGCGAAAGACGAGTACTGTCAGAAGGGAAGCGCGCGCGGCGTGGTCTTGGCAATGCGAATGGCGTCTTTGCGGTCGTAACAAGAACGAGCCGTGACCAGCTAGCCGAACCGTCGAATCGATACCTGGACGCGCGGCGACTCGGCCCCGACGGATACGTCTCGTCCAAAAACGCGGTCGAATCGAGCGCTTCACGCAATTTCGACGCGATTTCACCCGCTAGGACGCGATCAAGCGTCGGCCGCCATCTTGTACGCGTTTTATGTAACGGACGACGGTGACGCCGATCGACGCTTTGTGGCCAACTAACACACTTTACGACCGCGACGCCGCGCCGCTTTTAACATGGCGCCGTCGCTTTCGTCGATAATTAATACGATACGATTATAATTTTCGAACGATTGTCCGTTTCGTCGATCGTATTTATAAAAATATTTTTTTTCGTCAAATAATATCGACCGTCATTATTACTTCATAACTATACTATGCATTCGTTAAAAATAAATTTTATTTTATTTTTAAAATCGAATAATACGATTTACTGAAAATATTTTCATAGCGCTTACTTTTGTTAAATTTTAAATAAAGTTAAATATTCTTATTTGATAATAGGTAATTTTGAACAATCATTTATTTTATAAAAATGCATTAAAAATAAATATAAAAAAATCTAGAATATTAAAAAAATACTTTTTTCGAAAAATCGTATTATCGATTATAATGATATACATTTTATAAAAATCTTTTAAAATTAAACGAAAAAGGAAATAAATCGATATTATAAATATATAGAAAAATATTATCTGTCCTAAATTAACTGATTTTTTAAATTAATATTGACACGTATTAAAAATGAAAGAAATATATTTAATAAAATACAAATACAACAAAACGATAATATAATATATATAGAGTAAAATATATAAATTGATTTTAATATATGAAATTGTAATTTCAAATTTACGCCATGTCGGTTATTTAAAACGATATTATTATTCAACAATTGTTGAATGCTTTATTTAAAAAAAATAGAAAGTAATAATTATGAATTATAGGCAAGACGTACAAATAATATATAAATATATATATATATATATATATATATATATATATATATATATATATATATATATTTGTGTAGTGGTAGTACTGTGCATTTTGACGTTTGCGGTCAGTGTCAACCGCGATTCGTGTTTGGGTGGTTGTGTTTTTCGTGCCATGTGAACTGTTATTCGATCACTGTAATCTTCTTCATCAAACGTTATCAAGATGACTAAATTAACAGAAGAGATGGTGATAGCTCGCTCTAAGCAGTCAGACCTTTCCTCGATCAAGAGGCTTAACTGCTGGTATGATTCATTATTATTATATCCATTTCCTTCATTATAGCTTTGCCAATATTTATATTGTTGTCTGAATTATTAATTAATTTCATATTAATTAAAAGTTCTTTAAGTTTAAGGATATATTTATTGTTTATTTTGTCAACAATAAATATGTCATATTTTTGTAGATTTCATAAGCACGCCACATTTTTGTATTGTTTTACTAACATTTAAATTTTTAAGAATATTTATTGTATGATATTTGATTCCACATTTATTATTATTATTATTTATTTAATTTTCGAAAACAAAATAATATCTAATTTGATATTGCAAATATTAAATTACTATTTTGTTCAATGAATTTATTGTAGCAGTATTTTTTTTTAAATAAAATATTATACACAAAAGTTAAATAGATTCAATTTATTACACATTTATGACCAATTAAAAACTCTTTAGAAAAAATATAAATTTCCATATTCTTGTATTCTATATATTTTTATACTCATTAAAACTTTTTTTTTTTATTGTTTCAAAGTGTTACATAAAATCAAAATGATTTTTATAATTATATTAGTGTAAAAAAAAACAAACTTTATTTTATTTCTAACCAATATTCCATTTAAAATTTCAGTTTTTTGAATTATTTGAAAATTATCATATTTTTAATTAGTTCCAAAAATGTTCTTTTTGCAAACTTACATCTAAGACTATCTTTATTTATATTATAATTTTTATTTTTAAATTGTCTTATACGTGTCTTGTTTTTTAGACAAATTGTAATACTTTTTTTATTCATATAAGCATTTTTGGATTATTTTTATAAAAATTCATATACAACATTAATAAAAATATGAAATTTATATTTGTTTCTACACTTCTTAAACCTTTATTATCCTGAAGTTTATAATAGATTTACTTTTCTTTTTTTTTTAATTCATATTATAATTATTACTATGTATCAACGTTGCTCATTATTGATCTTCTTCATTTAAAATTGCATTAATTGAAATTAAAATTCACAGTTTAAATGTGTTGACCTTATTTATTTTGTGTTAGCGTGTTTGCGATATAAAAATTAGGTGAATTCGTAGGCAGTTATTTCTATGGGCGGAACTCGCCTAAACAAATTGAACCATCCACATTTTTATCGATTGACTAATTAACAATTGTCGACAAAAAACAATGAATTATTAATTGCCTTTATCATTTGTTTAGCTTCTCTCCATACAATAATATAACTAGTATCTTTTGACGCTAACGATGTTTTCGATATATCACTTGCTAAATTTAAAATTTCTTTTATGGCATATATAATATTGTATATGCATATTCATACAATATTAACGACTTCAATAAAATTTTCAGTTTAAAAATGTGATAAACGCTTTCGATAAAGACACGTTCTGCCATAAACACGTACCAGATCTATTTCGATCAAAATTAATCATTAAAAATTAAAAAAAGAGAATATTTTAATGAAGTTTTCGCGATGCATTGTAATAATTAATACACGTGTATTAATTATCTTTTTTTTTTACGAATATGTATAATTTATAACGCGTTACGTAAAAGTCTGTTTTGCGTGAAAGTGAGTCTTTTTTCTTTCTTTTTCATTTATTTTTCGCTTTATTAAATTAACTTAACCGTTTGTTCGCATGTAATGTATATTTCAATTCGGATAAATTGTATATTCGAAACGAGCGAAATTTTACGGTAATCATTAATTAATGTGATTGAAAATTTTGTTGTTATTGTTTTTGTTGTTATTTTTCCATTTTTCACTATTTGCGGTCACTTTTATTTTTATATCATTGGCGTGAACGTTATACCGATGATTCTCAAAATTTTTAAAAGTATGCAATACCTTTTTTCTTCATTTTAATTTAATAATAAAAATCAATTGTTTTATTATTTAATATTATCGAATCGCAAGATAAATTTTTCCTTCTGTTTTTGATATGTTTTTTTTCCTTAGGATTCTATTTTATTTTTATTTTTAGTTTTAGATTTAATTATCATCGATATATACATATACATACACACACACACACACACACACACACACACACACACACACACACACACATATATATATATATATATATATATATATATATATATATGGTATATTGAAATGATTTTAATACTACTTATTTTTATTATTTATGTGTGCTCTTTAAATTATATGTGTTAACGTTTATTATCATTCTAATTATGTTAAATATTTGTAATTTTAAAAATATGCTGAAGATAAATATTTTTCTTCAATAAAGGGATTATAAATTATTATGTTGTTTATTGTAATTAACACTGCATTACAAAGATAATTGTTTTGATAACATATATTGTATTGTTGTGATTTGAATTTTTACTATTTCTTAATAATTTATTATTAATATTCGATTTATATTTTTATTTTATATTGGAAAGTGATATAATATGATTGATTGATTTTTTATATTATTTTTGTTTGGTTTTCCCGATTACATTTTTCCTTTCTCTTTTTTAATATTTTTGTTTGAGTAAAAAAACCTTTTATTTACTTTTTTTATTAATAGTCTTCACTCGATCAATTTATAACAGAGAAAATGCTTCTTTTTCTATTATATTATTGTATAATAATTTCTATCAATGAAATACATTTATTATTATATGTAATTCGTAAACAATTTTCTCACAATATATAATATATCAGCGATATCTCGTATACGTTACCGTTTGAGAATCGTCGGTTTTTTTCTCTTTCTTTTCACGTTCATATACCTTATTATACGGTGATTTTTCGTCGTTTTCGCTGAAGAGTCTGTGAAAAGAGCGCGATCGCGTGGAATATTCATAATTGGCGAACGATTTTCGAAAAAAAAAAAATACGTATGACCACGACGGCGTAAAATATATATATATATATATATATATATATATATATATATATATATATATATATATATATATATATATATATGAACTCACCGTAGCGAATCGGTCGTAATTTTCGTTTTCTAAATCGCATTTTTTGACCCTTTCGTCGTCGGCACTTTCGAATACTACACGTAATATATTTTATTATGTGTAGAAAAAGGCCGCATATACTCGTGAACTGAGTCGCTCGATAGCCGCACTATTCTAATAGGATCGACGTAACGATGACAGATCGAAACGTCAACGACCATACATGCACCACACGTGTTTATTGATATGAAAATTTACAACACATATGATATAATTTGGAAATGATTAAGAATTCCAATATCTCAGAATCTCTATAATATAAAAATATTGATGACGGACAGATTAAAATTTAAGCTTTTTATTAAAATCGCTTAGAAACCAAACAATCAAATACTATATTTGTATTTATAAGTATTGATATTTTTTTTTATTCAAACAATTTAATAAAGTTATATTAATTTATATATCTTCTATCAATCATTAGTATTTTAAATTAAATATTTTATCAATAAAATGTAAACTAAAATAATCAACTTATTTTAAGTTTTATCTAATTGAAGTGCATTTATATTTTTAAATTATTGTAATTGTGTATTTTTACACTGTTTACTTAAAAATTTATTATTTTGCTTACGATTTTATAAGGAAATATATTTTATTAGAGCAGAGCTTTTTAACCTCGTAACCTAATAGCGAGTTTCGTTAAATTTTTAATGGGTCACAGTGTTATAGCTGATACCACATGCCAAAATAAAAACTACAGAAATTATTTTAAATATATAGTCGATATATTATTTTATACGATGCACATAAACCTCATTTAAGACAAACGGATCGTGCGGTTAAAATGTTAAGAAACACTGATTGAAAGATAGAAATATAAAACCGCAATTCATTACGAGAATGAAACCGACAATGTATTAAAATTATTTCAGTTTTAACTTCATTATGAATAATGACATAGCTACTTTAATATAATTAATTAAATACATATATTAAATTAATAGAATGACGCACATTTGTTATATTATATATTTATGTGTGATAGAAATGTATAAATTTTATTATATATTGTATATTATTTAAAGAACTAATATTTCTCTAATATATTCTGCGGTATAATATTGAAGGAAGTCATAGGGGTGAGATGACAATATAAGTTATTGTATGTATCATATGGCAACTCTAGGGGATGCTACCGAATACTGAAAACCTTTTCGGTAACATAATATTTCAAACCTATTTTAAATAATATATTACAATTCCACTATCTTCATATTACACGACGTTTAATATGCATATTATTTATTTTTGCGTTTTTTCTCGGTATATTATTATTGTTATTTATTTATTTATTGCTCACACTAATTATAAAATTATACGAAATATTTGTCAAATAAGTTATTCTTTTAAATGTAGACTGATCGGTGATCATGAAGAAATTTATCCGATTGTGCAATCGACACACTTTTGATCTGCCATTTTTTTTAATTGATCAATCGTTGCTACCGATTACTAATTACTTTTTTTTGTTTGAAATGAAAGTCAGTAAATAATACGAAATTTATTTTGTAACGATCTTTGTTTTTATTTTAAATTATGACGTTTTCGCTGAATAATGACCGTTTTGCGATTTGTGCGAAAAATCGCCCGTCATCCGACGGTGTATTTTTCATTTTCATATTTTCGCAATCGTTTAACGGTTTTTCTGCGAACTCTATTTTTTCAACGGGCATAAAATTTAATTTGACAATCTAACGATAAAAGAAACGTGTTTTCTTTTAATAAAGCGTATTCTAAATTGTCTCTTTTACAATTTAATCGATTCCGTTATATGAGAAAATCCCGTTAAATATGTGCGTATATCGGAAGTACACTTGTTCTAATCGATTGAAAAATATATGTTATAACCGATAGACCAGTTGCTTTTAACCTTTTCATGATCGATAATATATATTCATATATGTAAATGATTGACATCCATAATGGCTACGCGGTTAACTTGTCTTATTACAAAGTAACAAATATTGAGTTCATATTATTTAAACGTATTAATATTTAAGAAGAACGGTTTATTATATTTTATTAAATAATACATTTGCAAATATTTTTACAATCCTTATTATTTTGTCTTTTAATTTTCTGATCAATATATATATATATATATATATATATATATATATATATATATATATATATATATATATATATATATATATATCGTACAGAATCGAATTATTAGTTTAATTCTTAGCTTTCGAATGCCATTCTTATATATAGATTCAACGTATGACCAACTTTATTAAACGATAAAAATTAACATTTACTAGCAAAAGTTTTATTTTTTTTAAATATTGTCATACTTTTTAATTTTTTTTTAAGATATATATATATATTTTTTTTTCTTTCTTTTTTCATCGTATATTTTTAATGACAGTCGATTTTTCTTTAATTCACATATAATTGTATACGTTATACGTGATGAAAATATGAGATAAACTGCAAGCACGGTGATTTTTATCAAACCAACGTATCGCACGTTCTCTCTATTTCAGAAGAGTTTTTGTGTGAAAATTTGTTTGCGTTTTCGATACACGTTTTGGTGGATATTTTCCAAGTTTTCCGCAAACTCTGCAAAATTGCGTCACACAAGAAGAAATTTTGTTTATTTATCTGTATTATTATTGCTTTATAAGTATCAAAATATAATAAATAAAACAGAAGCTATTATTTATTATATTATATTTATTATTATTATGTTATTTTAGGTCTATTTTCAGCAGTTGCGTTATATTTTTGCAAATAATTTTGTTTAATTTTAACTTTTCTTAAATCAAACTTTTAACGGTGTATAAACATGAAAACTATTTTTAAAATAAATTTTATAATATAATAAATCTCGTGTTTGTTTTTCAAATAATCATTTGAATTTTTGTTTTTATTTACAAAATTTATCTTTTTACTTCAAGTCATAAAAATTCAATAATGTTTTAATTTTTTGGGAAAAAAATAAATTTTTAATGATTATACATTTAATTGACGCTACAATTTACTAAACAAACAATAATAAAAGTTTAACATATTCGAGCTGATAGTATCATCGATTTATTTTGTTACTAATGTATTTATAAAAACGAAATTCGTAAATTTTTCATTCAGAATTAACGCTAATGCTTTTCAATGTACTTAAAATTGAAAACGTTCTAACACTTTTCGAATGTAACGATATTCTATATGAAAAGAATTTTGAATCAAGCGATTTTTTATATTTTTCTTTGTATTTTTATTCAGTTGATTGTCTAAAATTTACGTGAAAGGCAAAATATCTTTATTTAGAGTCGAAAACTTATTGACAATTCAATAATGGTATTTTTCATTATAAACATTGGCGTTATTGCTTCTATATAATTTGTTTTTTTAGGTCAAACCTTACATTTTATTATATTAAACATACGATTTTATGAAAGTGAAGGAAGAATCGTGCGAACGTAGCAAATAGCACTTTCCAAAAAAAAGAAAAAAAAAATAGATTTTCTTTATGGCGAAAAGTTAAAATCTCGCATTGCGACACGATTTTTTCCGCGTAATTTTCTACGCAATTCGAACTTATTGTAATACGGTAGCCGCATCTTTCGCGTTGAAAACATTAATTTTCTCACACTTATTATAACTGCGGCTCTCGAATAGAATTTACCAGATTTTTACATTATTATTCTATAGTTTTTTTTTATTTACTTCAATCGATACATAATGTTTCGGAACGGTACACAAAAATCACTCGTACAGTTATCGAATCGTTCACAACAGACGTTGCTACGCAATTGGACATGATCGATGCTTTTTCATCATCGAATATACACTTGTATATTTTGTACGATATATATATGTATATAATATCCGTTTATGTTTTTTTTTAATATAAATTATATATGTATAAAATATACATTTTCGATGTAGTGTTATAGGCTTTGTCGGAGATCAACTCGTTTCCGGGACGTATCGTTCTGTATTCAAGGCAAATGGTTCGTTTGGCAATCTGATCACGCAACTTTTCCATAACATATATTTTACCGTCTTTTAATATGTACGTGCACAATCACGTACCTGTGAATTCGTTTATGAACTTGAAATTTCGCTTTTAACGTCGTACGCCATATGATTTTGTTTTGTATTTCGAAAAGCGAATTTTTTTATCAAAAATTATTGGTAATGGCTTTTTATGTTATGTAAGCTTTGAAATTATAATCAAAAATCTTTTTCGCATTTTTAATTATTTTTTATAGAATAATTGTAAATAAGATTACTCTCAATTATCATTCTTTTTTATATGTCTATAACTTTATTTTGTTTTGTGGATATTTGTATTTTTTTTTCTAAGCTTTGTATAATTGGTTATAATTGCGTGTTGAAATTATACACTTTTCAATTATATCGACTGACTATTTAGTACGAAATATGACCTTCGGAAAAACAATTTAAACTGTGATTCTCAATCTGTATTTGAAATTTTCATTAACTGTGAAATCAAAAGATTTGTGAAGGTCTAATTAGGCATATTTTAAACATAATTAATTATTTAATATTTAAACAATTGAGACGGTCACAGGAAAATGATATCTTGTAAAAATGAATAATTTTTGATTTAAAATATATCTGTTTTGAAACATTTTTTTAAAATATATTTTATGTGACAATACAATCAAATGTCGATATGTGATATTTTTATTTAGTGTTAAATTAGAAATCCTCAGTTATTGTTAAAATATATTTTTTTGTCAATATTAATTTTAGAAGTAGGATAATAAGAAAATAGATGTAAATTACATTTATTTAAATAAGTTAAACTAAATCTTATGAATATTGGTTTTAATATCCATTTACTTATTTGACACGAATATAAATAGTATTCCATTTAAAATAAGATTATGGAAAAAAACACTATTTTTACGTACATTCATGTCCAATATTATTTCAATTTATCTATATTTATTGCTCGTTTTACGCATTTATAATTCTTACCACGCTTTGATGCACATTTATTTTTTTTTTATATTAAATATTCATATGAAGTTTGAAGGCGTTTTTCTTTGTTTATTTTATTTTAATGTTGCATTATATTATTATTGTACTTTTCTTAGCACGTCTAACTCGCAATAATGTATGATCTAATTTACCAATGTCTTTGTATTGTTTCATCCCACGGTTTTTTTCTCATTTTTATTTATTTTATATTATATATTTAATATTCTGTCAATATATTCGAGTTTCTTTTCATAGTTTCAACTGGACAGAACGACTAAAACTTGATCTTTAAATACTGTCTAAAATTAACCGTTTGACTTTTAGTCTAGTATCCGAATATAAAGACGGCGTTCTAATAATTGTTGTTGCGAATTAACTGTTACTTTCGATTTTTGTTATACCAATTCTTTGTTTACACAGCGACGCATATTTAACAGTATGATGAATATATCGTAAATAAAATCATTATACATCGGTGCGGTCCATTTGTATTTGTTTTGTCGTAAAATATCTCCCTTCAGTGTGAATAATGCGTCAACTTAAAAATGTCACTCTTGAATTATTTCTTCATTTAAAGTTTTATGTCTGTTATAGTGAATTTTCTTTAAAAGTTAATGACGTGTCTCAATGGCGATTTATAATTAAATGTTTTTTATTGTGACGTTCTTTATGTTTAAAAGCTATTATACAATTATATATTAATAATTTTTTTTAATTATTTCTTTTAATATATATAT
Source organism: Leptonema lineaticorne (assembly GCA_024500535.1). NCBI lineage: Eukaryota > Metazoa > Arthropoda > Insecta > Trichoptera > Hydropsychidae > Leptonema > Leptonema lineaticorne. Next base: position 2,209,836 of record JANIJI010000063.1, on the reverse strand, counting down.
ATATATATATATATATATATATATATATATATATATATATATATATATATCATGTTACGGTTTAATTTAGTTTTAATAAATATTTTAAAATTGGAAAGATTTCTTTGTTTATTACTTTATGAATAATAGTTTCATTTTTAGTTAATTTTTATAAAATATTTTTTAAGAAAATTACTATTATTACAATTAATTCGTGTCCTCATTATATGTATAATATTATTCAAAATGTACAAAAATAATAATAAAATAAAATAAAAGTTAGATACACAATACATATCGAACTATACACCAATTTAAATTTTCTTTACCTTATTATTAAAATACAATTGTTTTCGTTGAATTCCGTTCGTACCGCAAGTTTGAATATTCAAAAGCTTTCAGCGATTTTCTTATAAATATAAAGGCGCATTTAGCTTCTGTAAAATCAATTGTTTTATTTATGAATTTCCTATTAGATTTCGACAGGAAACCTTAACGGAGATTCAAACTTGTGACCCGTACAACTGATCTATCTATTGTTTAAATAAACCGTTACGTTTTCTCACACCATTTTGCAATGTGTAACGCAATCAATACGCCCGCTTTTTTATATTTTTATTAAAATATTTTATTTTATTTTGTCACAATTATGCGAAATTTTATTTTTAGCCATATTTTCAAAAATTTTAGCTTGCGTAAACTGTATCCCAAAATAACGTATATTTTAAGAGGTGTTCCCAAAACGTGTCAGTTTCTTATTAGCGTTACGAAAGTTTAATGCAAAGAATCATGTTTAATTTAAATAGTATAAAAAAATATGAATTTACACTTATGTAATATTTTATTTAAATTATATAATACGTGTAAAAGTGTTGAAATTTTGTTAATACTAATAAAAAAGTATTTTTTTTTATAAAGATCATGTAATACTATGAATGTTTACTTTAGTTTGATACTATTTGAATATTTAATATATCAAAATTTATATTCTTAATTTATTTCATTCAAAATATTTTTTGAAAAAATAAATTAATATGGTAAACCTTCCAGAAAAAATGAAAAACTGAAACTTAGACACAGATTTGATAACACGATTTTGAATGAAATGAAATTAAGATTTAAGTTCTTCAGAATATAAATTGTTTTTCTGTTAATACTTTTTAATAATAATAAGAAATTTTATTTATAGTTAACTGTAAAATTTGGAAAAGTGTGCGAAAGAAAACTGGTAATTATGTTTTTTTTCATATTTTAAAATTGAAAACAGTTTCATTGAAGAAAAAGTAAATTTTCATAATACATTCATGCTCGTTTGACTTTCGTTGATTTTTTTTTTTTTGAAATATAAAATCTAGTCGCTTTAATGACATATCATTTACTGTTTTATTACTATTATAGTTACGTGCGCTTGTAATGTATATCATAATTCCGCGATGAAAATTGAATGACTCGTATAATGATAGATTCAGTCAATGACACCACGAGTCGTTGATCTTTTTGAAGTTAATATCTTCTTAAATTTCACGCTCAATTGTACTAACACTGCTTATATATCGGAACAATGAATTGAACACTAAAAAAAAAGCACATCAAACAAAGTCGAATAAACATGTAATAACGTATTCTATTTTATGTTTCTAGGGGCGCCGAACTGACAGATATTAGTATCCTGAGACGCATGGCCAACGTGGAAGTACTAGCTTTTAGGTAAGCCATTGGAATTCCAGTACATATTTTTCTATTGCACGTGAGCCTACATAAGCGAGGTCGGAAAAATTCTCGGAATAGTTTAAACTCGAAAAAATCGAACATATATATATATGTATATATCTGGAAATCGTATACTTGTATGCGGTATTATACTATATTCGAATTCATTCAATATTGATCACGCTTGACCCATAACTAACGTGACGACCCCGTTGCTGTTTAAAAATTCATACTCGTTTACTTTTTTTTTCGGTTGTTGATTTCTTGGAAATACTACGCATTTTCGTATCATCGTGACATTATATGGTGATGATGATGATGATGATGATGACGATGACGATGAAATAGCTTGTTTTTCGCTCTTGGTCATATTGGTCATCGTCTCAAGCGCCTCCGCTTTATATATATATATATATATATATATATATATATATATATATATATATATATATATATATATATATATTTTTTTTTTATTCGCCTTTGTTCCGCTGAGAATATATCGATTTCGCCCACGAGTCGATTTCGTCTCCTATTATGAACAATTTTCATATAATTCTAATAATGTTGCTTTGATTTTGTAGTATTATAGAAACGGTTGTACTAGTGTTTGTTTATGATGTCGAAACGCTCATTTTTTCCTTAAAATAATAAATATTCTATTTCATGAGTTATGTTTGTATAATTTTTAGCACTGTTACCAAAATTATCATTCAGAAATTTATGCGGGTCTTTGTTATGAAATTATTATTATTTGACTTCATATTTGTTTTTTTTTTTGATTAACTCATAAATATATACATAAAATGACAATTTCAAAATATAATTACTTAATTTTATTGTGTATAAATATTGCATATTAATGAAAATATTATTATTTTAAATTATTTATTGAAAATATACATTATGTATGTTGCACTTTTAATATAATAAAACATATTTAATAATACTCTTTATTTATTTATTTGAATTTTTGTTAGGTAACCATATAAAAATTACATTAAAAACCGTTTTCGTTATTTCTTTATATTCTGTATATATGTACTTTATTGAAAGAAAAATTATTTATATAATAATTGTATAATGAGTTAAGTCATCTCATGACTAAACTAATGAGTTTTGAATCTAAAAAGATTAGGAAATATTGCCATAAGTTAAAAATTCTAGTCAAATTCGAAATTTTCGGAAAAAAACACATTTGTTTTGTGAAGTAACAATATTACCAAAACCATTTACTTATATAGTATTTTTTTTTATTTTACAAACTTTTTATTAAAATTCTCACGATTTTTTTGTTTATAAGTTTTTGTAAAATTATATTTGTATTCTTTAAAGCAGGCTTTATCACTAACCTATATATTTTCGTGAAATTTTAACGTTAATAAAATTTATTTTGCCAGAATTCTTTACGTGACTGTTATTGCTAGTAGTAAATCTGTGAAATTTAGATCCATTTTCAATTTTGTATATTTCTTTAAATTAAAAAAAAAAGTTTTTCCAAAATATTTTATTATCATAAATGTTTTTTCTTTGTTATAGAAAACTAGCGATTTTTAAATATAACGAAAAACTCGAAATTCGTTAGATTGAACCCTCTTAATTCAGATTAAAAGATAATTACCATAATAATGTCCTCGGCCTAGTTTTAATTTAGTTATTTACTCCGATTTTTTTTCAGAGGGGAAATCAGATAAAAATCGATTCTCCAATTTTCAGTTTTAACTTCGGCTTCGCATCTCTGATTTACAACATTCACATATTGCCAAGAACAATGAAGCACCCAAAAAAAAAGAAGCGGCACTTTAATACTGTATAAATTGCATTAACAAGTATATTATGTAATAACGTCGGAACCCCGAATGTGCTAAATTTTCTCAAGAAAAGCTGCGTCACACTTTATTGTTCTCGGCGTATGACTGACTGCCTATTATTGTAGCAAATTACCGTTTTGGATGCTCTTTCAAAGTCCCTATACATCAGCTATTCTCAACTGTTATTTCCAAAAATGGAATATTCCGAAAATTATTTCTAAGTATTTTATTAATACAGTCAGTTCTCGACTTACGACGTGGTTTGGTTCTACAATTTAAGACGTAAGTCGAAATGATCATAAGTTGAATTTTATACAAAAATAAATAATAAAGATATATATTATAAGCATTATTATTACCTAAGCAATCGATTTCAGAAACACGAAATCAATTGTCAGAATCGTGCGAAATTATATTAAATATGTAAATATGATACATGATTTTTTGCATCGTAAGTGTGAATGGTTGTAATTCGAAAACTGAATATATTATTATATTAAATTAATAATCATTTTATTTTATATACCATATATACAGTGCCAAGATTTTGTTCATGTTTTTTTAATAAATATAAATAAATAACATTTGAAAAATACAAATATATGTTGCTAAATAATAATTTATATTAATAAAGGCGGAAAATTTGAGGAAAATCAAACATAAAATTGAAACGATCCGAATTTTTGTTTTACGTTAAACATTCGAATAAATAACGTTTTACTTTTCTATTCGAAATGTTTTAGAATCGGTGTAATACGTATGACTAATATTATTCAAAAGCGATTACCATGCGGTTCTAAAACAGCGTTTTTACGGTAAATCTCTCGTTAGAAGATTTAAAAATCGTGATATTCTCTTGTCACGCGTCGCGACCTTTGTGTCAACATTTTTCTCTATTTTTTTCCATCATATTATTATTATTTATTCTCATTTTTGTTCCCTCGACGAATTTCACTCGTTTCGAACCCGGGAACACAATGCAATAATGTTGTTGATGATCGTCGAGCGTATCTTACGGTCAACGTCACAGACCAAGAAACCGAAGATCATCCATGTGCATCATGAATATCGCGTATCGGCTCTTCGCTTCCCAAGAAAGTAGCGTCTGACGCGAACGGGTTAAAAGAAATAGAAAAAAAAATTGCAACGAATAATAATAATAAAAATTATATTATAATAATGCCGGAAAACGATGGAAATAGTAAAAATGTTTAAATTATATGCGTTTTCGCTTTTATAAACCGCAAAACTTCGTTATCTGCTCCGCGCGATCAACGCGATCAACGAATCGTGCAAAATCAAAATTTCACCTACGTCTTCAATGTTAATTCATATATAAGAAATGAACTTTTTTTTTCATTTTAATCAAATTGTATTTAGTTTTTATATGAAAACAAAATCGAAAACACAATTCATAAAAATATAGTAATAATATTGCAAATTTCTTTCATCAATTCTTATTTATCTGACCTCCAATTTTTAGTAGATATCTCAATATGTTATTGCATTTTTTTTAATAGTGCATGAAGTCTTGCGTGTTAAATATGCATGCAAAACCACTTTGGGATTTGAACATGAAACATGATACTCGATAACGTAAAAAGAACTAATCGTAATAACGATTATAATATTATAAATCGTAATAATAAAATTATGCTTTCTTCAAGACTACTTAATATAGACAGCCTTTCGTTTTGTAAATCTGAAATAAAACCGCCTTCTGGCTTCTCTATACGTTTAGCTATCGCGTTTTTCATCTTTTCGAAGGTCTTTTTACCTTGTTTATAAATTGAGGCGAAATAAACTGGCTCGACATTCTGACAATGCGTTCTGCCCACATTTATCATTGTATTTTATATCCTTCAAAATTTAAATATAAGTATTCAAATTCTAAAACAATATATATATATATATATATATATATATATATATATATATATATATATATCAGATATTAATAAATAACATAAAATTCGACCATTTTGAATCAATTTTAAAATATTTAATAAAGCAAAGGTTATATATTTGTTTGCAAAAATTGCACAAGAATATCGAATATCGGAATCTTTGTAGAGATATTCCTTAAACGACCGCACAACCCTGACCGAGGAGGTGGTTTTTTTTCTTTTGCTTTTTAGTTCGTAGAAATCGACGTAGGAGTTGAATCCCGTGCAAAAAGATAAAAAAAAAAGCGTTCGCCATGTCCACCCACCCATATTAGATGTTCTTCTCGTCTTTCTCTATTGCATTATATCAATCGTAGAGAACCGGTTCAAACTGTGGCTCGCGTTCGACTACGCCCCAACCGCATTCCTTCTTCTACGTTTTTGACAAATTGACTAAACACTTTCGTCTATATAATGCGCAATAATATAATATAATCCATTAAAAATGGAAATTTTTCTATATATGTCTATGTAATTGTTTTATAGTTCAGTTTGTTATTGTTGAATTTTTAAATCATTAATAACTATTTCTTCTGCAAAAAAAAATATTTTAATCACGTTCTCGAATATATTTTAAAAATTTTATTGAATTGAATTGTAGATTGCGGAATATAATATATTAAAAAACAAGAATCTTTATTATGCATACAAAATAACTTTCAGAGTAGTCTATTTGATGAATTTTTAAAATATTTATATTGTTATTTATAAAAGCTATTTTTATTTATATTTATAAAAATTATATGTGTTACTAATTATTAAATTTTAAAGATTTAAATTTTATTAATAATTACAAATAAATTTATTTACTATAATAAAATGATAAAAAAATAATATTTTTAATTTTATAAATATTATATTATTGGATTAAAATTTAATTCTGCACTAAAAATTGTATTTTTAATTTATATATATATATATATATATATATATATATATATATATATATATATATATATATATATATAAAATATCGCGTGTTGAGTATTATTTTAATTTCAACAAAATCAAGTATATATTATTTATTTTAATATTTTGTGTAAAACTAGTCAAGAATTACTACCATATTGGAATGATAGAAAATATTATGCATTTACAATTCCAAACATCATATTATGACTAATTATAATTCTTTTCATTTTTATGAGAAAAAAAACAACATCGTACGGACTACGTAAAACCTTCACGTTTTTCTCGGTTTAATATTTATATGTATTTTTTTTTAATGTTCATTACTAATTAAATTGTAAATTAACACTTCATATTCACATTAAAAAAAATAAATATACGCTAAACATCTGCACATATCACCGACAATACATACATTTTCATTAATTATTCTCGCACTTCTGTTTGAACACGCGCATAGCTCAATTACGTACGATCGAAGAACTTTTCAAGAATAGTTTCAAATCGTAAAATATCTTATAAACATACGCGATGAATAAATCTCGTGTTTATTTCGTATAATCGTATTTATTGATGTTCGATTGCTTTATTCAAATTAGTTTTCCTCGGTCTGTTCGCAACTTGATGCTGCTGCCCGTGTGACGGTCATATTTTTATTGGTTTCGGTACAAATTTATTTGTTTTTCCCGTGCTTTTCCACGATTTCGTGTTTTCATGCATAACATTATAATATAGTACCTTTTTTTACTCCATATGTGTTTTCCTGTTTTCCTTATTTTATCATTATTATTCTATATATTTTTCGTCGCATATTTTCATTTGTAACTTCTTACATAATTGACATGTTTCACTTTATACACGTCACTATATTATTTTTACTATTTATACAATAATATAAACATTTTTGTTTATGTATTATAATAATATTATTTTATATTGAATATTAAATTTCAATTTGTTATTACGGTATTCAATCTTTTCGGGTATAAATTCACTATTAATAATAGATCAGGTAATATAAAAATAATACGTAACCTTTTCTTCGTCTCAGTTTCTGTGTAGAAATATAAATCTTATTTGATTACGAATAATACAATCTACTCTATTTTATTTCGTAGACCGTAATTTAAGAATCTCTGATTTACTAGATGTATAGAACATTTTATGGTCTCATTCTATTCTTGAAGCATGTAATAGACTATATTTCTCGTCTGTATTAGATTATTTCAGCTCTAAAGCCTCACAATATATATATATATATATATATATATATATATATATATATATATATATATATATATATATATATATATATATAATCAATGCTTATACTTTTCTAAAAATAAAAATATTCGTTGTACAAGTATTTCTTGAAATTTTATGTGCGATAATTAAATTTTCAATAATATAAGAGGTTATAATTTTTATATTTTTTTTAAGATTTTTAGATTGATTGTGATATACTAAGTGTTCAATTAATAATTAAATTTTTGTTCCTGTTTTTTTTTTATCTAAGATTTTATAACCAAAGTTTTAAAATCTTGGGTTATACCATTTTGAACTCTGCAAATTTTGGCATACGAAACATTGAGTCTAGCAAAATTATCTTATTTTTTTGCCAAAATAGTAAATGCTATGTTACGCTGCATTAAATTTTAATAAAAAATATGCATAAATATGATACATTCTTTTTACTGCTTCATAATTAAAGTAACGATCGGAACTAATGACCGATTCGAATATTCATAAATTAATTTTTTTTTGTGATATTTATATATCAAATCATATATAAATATTTTTATTCTAATAAAACACCATATTTGGCCGTACGTCGACATTCGACACATATAAAATATTAGAATATTTAATGTGAATCGATTTATTAACATCACGTTTTGTTCTCAAATCGCTTTTCCCCTGAACATTAATAGTTTTCAGTATGAATTTATTCATTTTCATAAAGCACAATTACGCACTTACGACACGACATACAACCCATTAGGGCAGACACACACACACATGGGCCGCATAAAAAAAGAGTTATGATATCATAAAGCCGCATCCGCACGTCGCGCCTAATAATTCAACCTTTGTTAACATTAAGAGACGAATTGTGCTCGAATCTTGTGCGATTTAATTATTCATCGAATCGCTTCGTGTGCTGATTTTTGTTATTTTAAAATATTCACGTTGACTAATGGAATGATATCATCGACGTTTTCTATGTTAAAACGCAATTTTCTAATTTTAATATGTAAATAAATAAGATTGCGTCGCAACCCTTACACGTACGAATTTATCGAAATATAGATTTTGAATAGTATAATTTAATAATATATTAAATTTAATGATGTTATTTATTTATTTATTAAAATATCAATTGCTTTGTGACAGATGTTATAAAACTATTTTTAAAATATTAAAACGTTGTGTTAATTTAATATTTTAATTTATGTTTGCTATCGTGTTATATTATATATAATGTAATCATAAACGCGTAAAAATTTTATTCGCAAATAAGTTTTGTTTTTCACTTTCGGTTCGCCTATTAAACGGATAATATTTGTATTTTTTTTTGTAGTCATACGTTTTCGTACGTATTTTTATTTTTATTTTATGTTAACATCATAACGTATTCGTGAATTTATTAATACAATAACGTTAAAACCGCGTATGTTCAAAGCATATGAACAATCAAATAAAAATGTTTTGAAATTTATGCGATCGCGTTGTTCGAATGCCATTTTGTATGATTTCAACCCCTATTTCGGGTGATAAAGCTTCGATAGACCGAAATTGTGATAGCTATAATAACCGTAATATATAATAACATGTTTAATTTATAAATAAAGATTTTTAATAGTATTTCAAAATATATATAAAATTTATATTGCATAAATAGTAAATATAAAATCGTTCGATTTTATCTAATTACAAAATATTTTTGTGTGATAATTTGTATACCATTTGTTTTAAAATCTTTATCAAATATACGATAATTGTATATTTTTACAAGTTTATTAATTTAATTTTTATAACGCTTTTAAAAGTGATAATTAAATGATTTTGTTACTTTAAAATTAATAACCTAGTTTAGTCATCAATGATCAATTCTGAATATATAATTAACTTACATATCTTTAATAAATAAAAATAATAGTTAAGAATATAAAATATTCATAGTAATTTTAACATCGACAGAAGCGATTTAAGCAATTCTATATTTCACTCTAATATAATAGAAGTAATATTTTAAGGATTTTTAAATCGATTTCTTTTACCTATTTTACATTACTCGATTAAGATTAGAATCTATACTTGATTAATGACCTATAGGTGTTCATTGTTACTACTTACATTATCAAGATTAGTTTAATAATGCCGATTCATTGTATAAGGCTGTATGAATTATGATATATGTAAAAAAAAAATACAAAACAAACAATATTTATGAAAAATACTTGCGTGCATATTAAACAACAATATACAACTTAAGAGCGTGAGGAAGTTATGAATTATTAATATTTTAAAATATTTATATATGCGTAGTAAAATTAAATATTACACATGAATATATCTCATTTTATTCCGTATAGTATCAATATTGTTATTAGTTCAGTAAAAAAAAAAATAATAATATATATATATAAAACAAAACTTTTTCTTAGTCCAACATGACGCGTCCTTCTTATCAACTATAATGCACATAATATATGACTTTATTGTAAGTGTGTCTTTATACGGTTAAATTCGAATTTCTTCCGCATTTACGAGATCGCTTTGCATGATATTATAAAGTTAAACGTGACGGGGGAAAAATAAAAAAAAGTTGCTGCCATTTTAATTATGACGCGGTTTGTTTTGATCGACGAAGCCACAATACCAGGGCCGGTTACTCCATATAGGGTTTTGCGTGATGTCAGCAACAACTATATAGTGGGCGAAACACACAATGCCACATTATATATATATAATTTTATATTTATATTTATATGTATAGACGGTCCTCTAGTTTCATTTAATATGATATATTAAGTTTAATCTGTCTTCGGTTCGTTTTCAAGTTTGCAGAAGTGTAATGGTTTTATGTATCGTTGTTTTCAAAGTAATTTAAGTTCCAAAGTGAAATGTATATGTATTTTTTTTTCGTTGGTTTCCAACTACACGGTGCATATGTCGTATATTATTGAGATACTAAATATAGTGTATATATCATATATATTTAACGTGCTGTCTTGCAATGTGAAAACTTTAGACGGTTAGTGAAACAATTAACTGTGAACCGGCAAAATTTAGAGTTGCCACAGAATTTCAAGAATTTTTTGGTCGATTAATGTATATATATTATATATGTAATATACTGATTATATAAAGTAAGATTTCAGTTCGTAAATTGATTTAAAAAACAATTTTCTTAAATCGTCATATTATATTATATAATAAAACTTTTTTTTTCCTATTACATGATTGAATATGAAATTTCTCATGCGATTTCTAGATTTATTAAAAATAATTTGACATGAAAATAGTTTGAATCGCACGTAAAAAAAAATAATATATAAATTTTATTTAGAAAAGTTTATTTTCATTAAATTATAGATATATAGGTTAATTCAAGAAATTTTTATAAGAAAAACTCGGAAATTCAATGCGGAATCGCGAATTCAATTAGACTGCTCTTTTGGGATTTTTTTTGATTTCAAGTAGACTTGAAGCTTATTTTCGTCCTTTCTCCACAACAACCGACCGTCGTAATTGAAACGTAGGATTAACAAACACGAAACAATTTCATCGTCCTCATTAATTTCTTCAAACCTTATTGCCTTAGAATCTTATCGAATTTTTATTGCGAACACAAGTTACGATCATTACCTATAAAATAAAGTATATATTTTGTTCGTTCGAATTGATTTCATTAAAGATTGTGATATATATATATATATATATATATATATATATATATATATATATATATATATATATATTGATCAAGCTTATCGGTCGTCTTCGGCCGTGTCGTACTTCAGCAGTCTGGAGAGTTAACTCTAAAACTCGTTGTTAATTTAAAATCAATAAACGAGTTAACCGAGCCGTAGAACCTGATTGACGCATCGTGACTGCGAAAAGCAACAGTGTCTACGATCCTATATGAAATTAATTTTCGGTACGTCACATCGCCGATCAGTGTTAATAATTTACAGAATTAAATTATATATATATAATTTAATAGAACGTTTGATCGTCCGAAAAATGAAACGTATAATTATCAACGATACGTTTCATTATGAACGATTTTGTGATACGTGAAAATATGTGACGGATAGATAATTTAGTGACAGCTGAGAATTAAAAGATTAAGAGATATTTTGAAACTTATATTAAATGTATGACTAAATTTTTCGATGAAAAGTACGATTCAAGGTAGATAAATTAAATATACCTATGAATTATATTAATATATAAAAATTAAATACAGAATTATTGATGTTTAATTAAGGTAAGCGAGTTAAAAATCTTAAAAGAATCTTTGAAATTGTTTAAGAGAATACTTTGATTAATAATTTATATTTTTTTTTAAATAATTAAATTCTGATATTTAGAATATATTTATATAATATTAGAAAGCAAAACCTTAATATGCTTATGTAATTACAAACTAGAAGGACGCCTATTTATGGGTAAGCCTATAGATTTGCATCCTAGACATTATTAAATGTGAGAGAGTGACGGAAAATTGTAATCAACGGTAACAAATCTTGGAGACTTAGACAGTGAAGGTAAATTATTTGGAAATATATGGAAATTCCTGCAATTTGATTACGAAGAGTCGAATATTAGAAATTTAGAATAATACGTTGAAACTTTTCGTTTAATCTAAGCCCTTTTATAAATTTCGTAGTACACCATAAACAGGTAATCGGAGAAAGTGGTGTTATTTTAACACATGTCACGTATATTTTTTAGTGAATTTCATCGCGACACATTTAACATAATACCAATTTAAGAAATATCAATTGTGAAGTGCTCGTTTTAAGTAATATCTAAAACGTGTATAAAATATATAAGATATTGTATTTATTTATTATTTTACATTTTGAAATTGAAAATATTACTCGAATTGATTGCGAAAAATTTTGGTATGTGGAATGAGCGTTGATGATTGGATTAATTCCTTGAAATGTATGATCTCATTAATTTTATACTTAATTGTCTTTTTTAATCCATTTTAATTATTATTCTAAATTTAATTTTAAAAGCATTACTCATACACATATTAAAGAACTAATCTTATAAAATATGTATGTATAATTTTAATATTAAGTACAAAAAATGAAAATTATAAATTTATCGTGCAATAAAAAGAGTTTTAATTATTTTTTTGGTACTTTATTCTTTGAACCTAATTTAAATTAAGATTTCATAACTCTATGCGAGATTTTCTATAGATTATAATATATACTATATGAAAATGCAATAAATTTAATTATTTATTATATTTAATAATTTAATTCCAGCAATATTGAAATTATTTTATGACGAGACAATTTGACACTTGATAGTCACGATTCAACTTATGTCTGTCAAAAGTATTCGTTTATCGTATTCTTTAAATTCCCATTCAAACTTAGCTTTAATTAATTTTAATTTTTAAAATTGTTTTTAATTTACATTGAAAATTGAACTACGTATTAGACTAATTTTCTATTTAATATTTATTATATTTTGACAACTTTAGTGACCTATTGATAACGTATATCTTTAATTATTCATTACTATAATAATCAGCAGTTCGTATATTCCAATTCGTATTATTACTTAAATATATTCGTTATATTTAAAATATTATAAGTATAATATTTTTTTTTGATATTGTCAATTTTATTTATTTATATATAAATATAGATAGTCTTTTATACGTAAAAGCAAAAAACTTTAACTTGAATCTTTTAAGAATTAAACAACAATCACTGATGTGTTTACAATTGATATTTATCTATACAGGTAAAATTAACAGAGGGAATTTTATAAGTGAAATATTTGTTTTAAAACAACGCCGTATTATGTACGGAAGAAGAGCACTCGAAAATTTTCCTCGGGAAAAACTTTCCGCCTTGCGAAAACCGAATTTTCCACCCTATATAATTTTAACCGGCAAAAGCGAAAATCGCGTTAACGCGTATTCGTCCAATTTTTGTATTAAATAAAATTTTATGCTATCGTTACGACAATGCGGCATATTTACGAAATGTTAAACGTTACGATTTACCGTATGATAATAATATAATCGTAATTCTATTTTAATTAAAAAAAAAACACAAACACACACACACACACACATACATATATTGTGTGCGTTTAAATATGCGACGCTTGTGCAAACATTCGTTATGTCACGAATTGTAAACGACTTCTGTGATCCCGAAGAACACGAGATATGCATTTATTATAAAAAAAATAATTTCGCAATTTACACGTAATGACATATCTATTATATCGTAATAATTTATTTATATATTTTTGTGCCGGTATATTTTGTCGTATTGTTTTGTTTTTATTGTTTATATTGCATACATACTTTGACATTCACAAATTTGTCTGTGTTTTTTTTTCTACATCAAACTAGCATATTCAAGGACATTATGTTTTTTAATGTGTAAAAATCGTTATATCTATGAAAATATTTAATGTTAATTATTAACCCATTGTAACTATAATTTTCAATATACGTAAAAAAACATTTATATATTGATAAAACAAAATTGATATTAAATATATCATATAATATTTATTAGATCAATTAACTATATATTATATACTGTATAAATATATGTATATTATGAAATCATTATATATAGGATTTTTAATGAAGGAATAAATTATGTTAAATATGACCTAATAATATTTTGAATCAATCTTGGATATATTCAAAAAACAACATAATAACTATTCGTCGACAGCTGGAATGTAAAAAATGCATTCTATTTGAAAATTCCAGTTTTTCTAGTATCTTTATGTCGTGTTACAAGTTTGACCATATTTTTCAATACTAAAAAAAAGCATATATATATATATATATATATATATATATATATATATATATATATACATATATACATATATACATATATATATATATATATATATATATATATATATATTTATATATATATATATATATGGTATATATATTAATTAAAATTATTTTCAAAAAATTATGTTATCTAACATTAATATATGTAAAATGTAAATGAACCTAAAAAATTGTAATTGATAGTTTATACATGGAATACAAGCCTTTTGACACAATTTTATTTTTTTTACAAATAATTAGATGTTAAAGAATTATATATTTATATTTTTTTTAATACAAATCTTATTTAGAAAATTTGTCGTATTTGATTTATTATGCGAATATATTATGAATATCTCTAACATAATTTGTTGTTTTTTATCGTTTTCTATTATCATTTTTTATTAAAAAATTTCCACGATTATTTATTTCTTTGTGATGAACTACTTGAAAACATTCATTATAATCGAATTTTCTCACGTGTTAAAAATAATTTATCGCTTATTTAAATGAACAATATTTCATGATAGCGATCTCATTATTATGTGTTATGATATTACTTATATATTTTATTATAATATAATATAATAGAAAGAAAGAAGTTTTATTATATAAATTATAAAATAAAATGTATTGTCTCGCTTTAACATTTTTCTCAGCCTATTTTTCACCACAGTCACGAAATTTAATATTAAAACCGTGTTTTATTAAAAAAAAACTACTAATTTTATATATAATTGAAGCAATATCTCATTTTCAGCTGTTCATCGTTTTTCAGACGTGCTTTATTTAAATTTTCCAACATATTCAGTTTTATTTTTAACACTTATTTCTTTAAAGATAAAGTAATTAAAAGTCAGCTATCTGAAAACATGCAAAAGAAAATCTTATCTACATAACGGAACAAATATTAAATTACATTATTATATATTTCGAATATATTATCAGAAATCCGTATTTTATACTATCACTTAATCATTTCAAGCAATCAAATATAGCCGTATCATAATTACATACATATATTATATATGCATATGTTATTGATTTTTTCTCGACCTGTTTTTTCACACCCTATTTTATGTGTGTTCGACTGGTACAAATTTGTGGCAAACGTCACAGGTAACACATTTAACCCTTTCTAGGCCGGTTCAATTTTTTTTTCAATATTTAATTCGAATCCGTCGGAACTGATTTATTATTTATAGTTTTGTTTTCGTAGAACGAACGTGTATATTATTCTCCCACCTTCAATTACATTAGATAGTTTTGCAGTAAAATGTGGAAAACCATTAGCTTTTCCTGTTATAAATACTATTTTATATATTTATTTTTTTATTTACCATATTCATATTTTTTTTTATGTAGAAAGATAATGATCATAAATATATTACCACAAATTCGTGTCATAAAACTCAACCATTTTTAATTATATTTATTTAGGAAAAATTCTGATGAAATAATGGAAGTCGTAAATCTTAAATATTATATTTTGAAAAATATGCTTAATATATAAATAAACTTTTAAAATATTTATAGAAAGATTAATTGGATTTAATCGTTATTTTATGCACACTTCATAAATTGATTTTCATTTTGTGCCGTAATATTAAAAAATTGAATATTAAACTTGATTATGGCGTGTAATTAGTGTTGCTATTTTCCTCGTATTTTAAACATTTTAATGTTGCGTTTTACGATTTTAATAATTGCGAGTTTATTGAGTAATAACTCGATATTATTTTGACTGTGTTTCCAAAATTATAACGTTAAAAAAACCGGACTTGCCAAAATTTTCAAGAAAAAAAAGAGCAGTGCATTTAAATAACGTTAATTGTTATTGATGGTGTAATTGACCTCGTGAGAAGTTGTACATTTATCTTCTATATAATTTGTTGATATTATCATATTCAAGCCATATCATAAATTCGTTAAGATATAAAGTTTCTCAAACTTTTTTCGTTTAAAATTATTTAAAAATGTATTCAAATTGGTCGTTGTAGATATTTTGAGAAGCACTAGTTTGTCTTAATAAATTATTGCAATAAACATGAAATAGTACATAAAATTAAATTATTTCTAATGGACTTTGATATATGAAATTTACAAGTTTCGATTTTAATCAGGATATTAGTACTTGTTAAATTCTATTATAGTCTAGCGTTAGTCCTTATTTAGCATCTTGTAAAAATATAAATTTTCATTGTGCTATGACTAGTTTTTTTTTTCTAGATTACCGTTTATAGAATACAAATCGTGTTCACACTCTTCCGCAGTTGTGTGTATGTCTTTGACATTTCGTTTTCGTAAGAGTTATGATACGACTCTTTAATTTCGAGAGATAGTTGAAATTTGATAATAGAATTACTCGTATAACTTGTTTCGACAGTTTTTTTTATTAAATTAAAACTTTGATCGATTGTTCTATTAAATATGGACGGATTATAATTACAATGTTTTTGCAATCTTGGAAAAAAATCGCTTCAATTAGATTATACCTTTTAGAATTATTCATATATTATATATTCAGCAATATTTTTATGATTGAAATAAATTTAAAATAAAATTAATTATATACCAAAATAATGTTATATAAAAAAAAGTAATCGAAAAGTTTCTATATATACATTTGTATTTGTACGTCTTAGAGTTTCGTTTTGAACGTTTTTACTGAAAATATATTTTCCATAATCAATTTAAAATTACCGGTGCGAACGTACCTTTTTTTATTTGCATTTTGAGTACACCTTCGTTGTACTTTCTCAACGATATTCATTGTACAATATCCCGAATAAAAGTTTCGTAATTTTTTTCTACGCCGCACAAACCTCTCTTTTCATTCCCCAAGGAGTATTACGTCTCTTTTTTATGTGACTTTTCAAAGAAGGCCTTTTCGTGGAATATATTAAAAAAAAACCGTACGCATTCTGCTGCGTATTTTCTTTCGACGAACGATTTATTATTTTCACGCAGTGTGTTAGTTAATAATTGTGATTGGCGTCATTGACATTGGGTGCCGTGCGGCGGCGTCACGCGACGGTTAAACGTGTTGATTAAAAATTAAATCGCGCAGTTAAAGGGTTAATAGATTGTTCGTGCCACGCCTCTCACACCAATAAATGGTCATCGCTGAAAATTACGCTAATGAACCTGTAACTATGTAGTTGCTGAAGTATGAGTCATCGTCGATTGTTATATTGTAAAGGTCGTTTATTCAACCCATCATTTTGCGGCTACGTCAAAGAAAAAAAAACAACCTAAATGGATTCGGTTATAATATTAATATCGATATTTTATGTATTATATGTATATATTAAATTCGTATCGTATTGCCTTTTCTAGGCAGCATTATAAATTAGTTCTTCGCGTCGAATATTTTTTTTTATCTTTCTATTATGTTTTTATAGTAAACAAAGCACACCCATTGCTTATATATAGATTCCAATAAAGTGTATATATATTTTTTATAAAACTTTTTTTCTAACTATGTATATATAAAAAAAGTGAATCGATATGTCATTGATCGTTATTGAAAACAGAACTAGGGATGTGTTAAAAAATTCACATATTATATGATATACAAATTTTATCGATCAAATAAAAAATATTTAAATTTATTTCTATATATAATACAATGCTTTTTTTCCATTGAAAAAGTATTGTTTTATTTTTTCAGCATCAACAAAATACGTTCACTTGCCGAATTTCAGCATTGCATGCGGTTAAAAGAGTTGTACGTCCGTAAAAACAGAATATCAGATTTGTCCGAATTGAGATATCTCAAGAGGTTACCG
Organism: Leptonema lineaticorne; assembly: GCA_024500535.1. Classification (NCBI taxonomy): domain Eukaryota; kingdom Metazoa; phylum Arthropoda; class Insecta; order Trichoptera; family Hydropsychidae; genus Leptonema; species Leptonema lineaticorne. The sequence goes on along the minus strand of JANIJI010000063.1, from coordinate 2,191,619 downwards.
GCTCTGAAAGTTCTATGGTTAGATGAGAACCCCTGCGCCGAAGTCGGAAAGTAAGTGACAATATATTATACATATATACATATAGTATTATATATAATTAGTTTACAAGATAACTTTTCAAAACTGTCAAATCGATATTAATCGATGATTCATTAAGATATTCTGGCGCACCTATAAGGCGCGTCTTTTGCTCATGGACAAACTTTGCCTATGTTTGACCACGAGTAATAAAAAAAAAAGCGTCGAAAATAAATGACACTTTTCCTGTTCTAGATAAAAATACGACGTATATATATATATATATATATATATATATATATATATATATATATATATATTATATATTTATATAAAAATTGTCTAATAACGAACGCAAATTTCACTTTCAGCTACCGTATGACCGTTTTAAAAGCGTTACCTCGATTGGAGAAATTGGACAATGTTACCGTAGAACCTGAAGAGGTAATTATTTGTGAATTGTTCTTTAGTTACTGTTTTTGTCAACTTTAAGCTTTAATTTTATTTACAAAAAAAATCTACTTAGAAACAGTAGTTTTAAATTATTAATATGTTTCAAACCGATAAACAGTTTTTCAATATGATAATTATCTAATTATTTTAAAAATATTTTTTTATTATTTAATTGATACATATTTGTCAATTTATGTTTTCAGGTTGAAGAAGCGGCAAGAAAAGGCACACCTATTATTGACTCCGACGCTGAAGATGATTATGAGCCTGAATTGGTAATTTTATTTTATTGACCGTTTACATTCTCATTTGAATATTTAACTGGTATACGAAGAAAATCTATTCATATTCATTTTCATATCTAATATATCTGATCGTATTAAAAATATTCAGTATGTAACGATATTCATTTATATTCATACTTATTTTCGTTTTTTTTTCTCTCTTATATAATATAATTTTGGAATTGGTATATTCTATTAAATTCAGATTTTGAGAGGAAAAGTGTATTAATTAAATTTTTCAACAATATGTATTATATTTTATTGTTAAATTTTTTCAACTGTATAAATAATAACATTGCTACGGTTCAATTATTTGTTGTCAGTCAAGTCGTTGATATTATGACTCAATATTATCATATATAAAATATATTTTTATAATTAACTTTTTTAAGTACATAATCGTTTATATTTCTTTTTTATCATTTTTCCTCTCTGTATTTTGTTCAAAATATAGTTTGAAATAATTTCTTTAATCGATTTATTTTATATTTTAATTGTGTGTTTTATTTAATTTTGTGTTGTGGTCAATAACATATATATAATCTTTAATATTCTTTCAGCCAGTTTCATATTTTTCTTGCATTTATAATGAAATAACAAGTTTCGTAATAATATATAACAAATTAACCAAAATTACAGGATAACTGCAATCAATATTGGTCAGTTAATGACGTTAATAATTCTGAAAGAAATGTTGAAAAAGATGATTACAGAAATAGTGATCAGGTTGGTACTTATATATATTATAATGTTTTGATACTTGTAAAAAAATCTAAATATATTTATTAGGTTAATATATTTTATAAATATTCTTATATTTATATAAAAAAAATAATATTAATGTAAAAATGTATAAATTTACAGGATTCGGATAGAAATCAAGAATCTTATGAACCACCTTCTGCCTCAACGAACCATGGTTACAATCGTCCATCGGCGCTGAGAAGAACACCTCCAATAACAAATGGTTCCAGAAATGTAAATATCCACTTTTGTGTAGTGTGTCGTTTTGTTCATATTGCATTTTTCGTTATCATTGTGCATGTTTTCATTGTCATTTTATCAGGATTATGATAGATATAATGAAGAACCTTCTGCACCTACGCCAAATAGCGCGTATTCAAGACCGTCAGCAATACCGAGATCGCCACCCAGTGTGAACGGAGCCGCTAATCATCAGGTTGATTATTCAAGAACAAAAAAAAAAAAAGTGATAGCATAAGCTTTTTAAATCTATGGAGGACATGTGAATATCTAGGATTATCGTTTTGTTTTTAGACAAGTCCCGTTCGTCAAAGGTGCTATTCGCCAGATAATTATGAAGATACCAGATATGAGCAACCGCCCGCCCCTAGAGCTCAGTATTTCGAAGTAATTTTAATATTATAGCATGTGAAACTTTTATCGATAACATTTGTCATTAACCACCTATGATAAATCGACCTTCTTCACCCGCATATCAATAACATAATGTGCATTGTTTTAATAATTGTCTTTATCATGTGCTTTGTATCTGTAGTAATATAATGATGGTTCTCAGTTTTATATTTGTAATTAGAAAGATCGCAGTTAAATTTTGAAATGCTTGCTTTCATCTGAAGTAATTGACTTTTTGTTGATTTATAAATTTATATGTTTAAATATTTTATTTCAAATTCTTACAGCAAGAATTTTGATTTTTTTTTATAAAAATTAGTAAAAATAAATAATTTTAGAATATTTTAAAATTCTGGCTGTTTGGATTGTAAAATTTCAGAGTTTTAATTTTCAGGATTTGTATTATTATAATTTTATCCATTACTCTCCTTATGGTAATATGAACTTAAATATATATTAAAATTTACTGTTTTTATATATATTTTTTAAAATTTGATGCAAATAAATATTATAAAAATGAAAAAAACGCACACGATAAACTTTTAATGCAATTTTATTTTTAAATTTATAAATAAATATTTTATTCATTGCAGTTATCAGTGTCGCATTTTTTTCAATAACAATGACAAAAATCACGATATTTTATATTAAACTTTTCAACAAAAAGTCAAAACGTTCAAATCGCGTGAAAATCGACGACTTTTTTTACAATTTGCAATAATAATAGCATTGTTATTTTTTTTTATATTTTTGTTAATATATTTTTTCAATACAAACAATAACGAGAACCATCAGAATAAAAAAAGATAACAATCATCGCATATACTAAACTAACATATTTTATATATATTTGTAAAAAAAAAACAACGATAAAGAGATCGGCATCGTTCGGAGACGATCTATCGAGTCACCAACAGCAGCAACAACAGCAGCAACAGCAGCAGCAACAGCAGCAGCAGGTCTCGTCCAGATCTCAAGAAGATCCGGCACAGCAGACCGATCTATTGGGAAACAATGATACGGTAGCTTACAGACGTATGCTACAGCACAGTCAATCCGCTAACAGCATAAAGGTGCAATGACAAAAATCACCACACTTCACATAGCACACTTCTTCATTTTCTGTTATTTATTATATATATTTATATTTTTTTTCTTTGTTTGATTACTGATTTCTTTTTCAGTTCAGTTCATATTTGTTATTGTAATTTGTGTTATTTATTGTTTTCTATATATTATTTTTTTATTATATATATATATATATATATAGATTATTTATCTATTTTTGTATGGATTTAAATCAAAGAACATTGTGTTTCAGATTTATTTTAATACAAAAACATTTTTTTCTCAATTGTCAATCTTCATTCTGATTCATTATGCACATAATGCAATTGTTAACTATTCCTACCGTATCTGGTCAAAACGATTGATCTGCAAGTATAAGTAGATAATAGTCAATTTATTGTTAAAAAATCGTATAGTTTCATAGCGATACGATAAAGTTGACCGGTTGCGGTAGTTTTAATGTTAGGGATATTATAATCCTTTTAGATCTAATCTTTTATTTTAATTGACACTGTTTTTTTTTATTTAGTCGATTTTATGCATGTTCTAATTCAAGTCTTTTTTTTATATATAAATTTCGTAATATGTAAACTGAAATAGATTAAAAATTAATTTTACAAATTAAGTCTAAGGGAATATAAAACTAGATAAAAATAATGTATTATATATATTAAATATGAATTATTAAATTTTATTATTGCAATTTTGCACTTAATTGCTATATAACTTATGCGTGTACATGTTTTTTTTTTACATTAAATATTGCATGTTTAATTTCTAGATTCAAGTATTTGTATTATATATATTATATCTTATGCAAAATGTAATTATAACGATTTACTTTTACATTTTATCATTTAATTTATATTTTTTTATAATAGAGCACAAAACAGAAACTAGAAAGTATTTGTACATATGAAAATGTTTATAAAATTGTGTATATAAATATTCATTTAATTGACGTAGTTGATTATATGTTGTCATTTGAAATTAAATCAAAACTGAATGCAATAGTGTAGCACTTTCACTGATAGTATGCTGAAGAAAAAAAACCGTTATATAATCTTATTTAGAAATGTATCTTATAAATATTCATGCGTTTCAAAATTTCAGGAATATACTCCGTTAAACGGTGAACATGGAAATCAAAGCAGATATCAACATCATAATAATAATAGGCATTCAATTGATATGACTTCACCGCAATCACAACACGGCGAATGTTATTATGAAAGGGGCGATAGGTAATATTTATTTATCGTAATTCATTATTTAATATTATATATATATATATATATATATATATATATATATATATATATATATTTATTTTTAAATTTGATCACACTTTAGATATTCGAGTCAAAATTTAACTCATGATAACGGTCAACAATATTATCAATCCAATAATAATAGTAGACAACCACCTCCGACGACACATCAAGATCAATGGGAACGTGATAGTATAGTGAGCGCTTCCAAGGAACGCGAAGGACAAATAGCAAGTGCTGTGATGGCCGATCATAAAGGATTTACAAGAAGACCAATGACTCGAGTCAGTATATTTCATTTTTACCAACTCTTACAAAAGAAAAGTTCAATTTTCCAACAGAAATGTTCTAAATCTGTATTTTTAATTATTTAATATGTATATCAATTTGACTCATATTTTTTTTGACAGCATTATAATAATTTAATATTAATTAATGTGCATAAATTGTTAGTTATTTGTTTACTTAATATATTTATAACGTATTTTTTTATGGTAATATATAATTACTATGTATTTTATAATTTCAAAAAAATTAGCTAATTATATACAATAATTTAAAATAATTATTTTCTATATAATCCTATTAAAATATTTTACCACAATTATTTTTAAAGTATTATTATAATAGTATATATTTAAATAAATATTACAGTTATAATTTTACTTTTACTTTCAGTAGCATATTATTTTAATTACACTATTAAAAGTATTTAATATTAATAAAATTTTGTTATTAATTATATATATATATATATATATATATATATATATATATATATATTTTTCCAGAACTCCAACCTTCTTTCTGCTGTTCTGTGCCTTGTGAAAGAATTGGACTATACAAGTTTGGAAGTTGCCGAAATGGCCGTAAGATGTCGGATGGACGAGCTGGCGAATCGACCATGATAAAAACCTTCGAATTACTAATATATATATATATATATATATATATATATATATATATATATATATATATATATATATATATACCATCGTCAATCATGTTTAATTTAATTAAATGTCGCACACAATCCTAACCGAGGCTCGCGAATGATGGACACAATAAAATTACTAATTGAAACGTATACACATTATATTATGTAATTAACTAATCGAAGAAAAACAAATATATCTTCATTTATAAAATAGATTGAAATGATGAAATTCGAGTGTGATAATTTTATGTCAGTTAATTGAACTCTTCATTTTCATGATCTGATATTGTAATTATTTTTATTTTAGCAGCGAGCCGATTATTTTTAACGATATTTATTTTTATATTGTAAAATAAATATTGACTAAATTTTAAATATATTATAATATTATAGTTTAACTGCTGATCGATGTTGATAATTTTAAAATTTTACATGTTAATTTTTATTCTATGTGTTTTTGTGTACAGATAAAAATGTTTTCAAATCTTCATAAAAATCATTCCATTTTATATAGTGCTTCAAAAATCATTATCTGTTTTATAGAGAGAGAGAAATATATCAGATATATTTAAATATGTTAATTTAAAAAAAGCGTAGTAAATTGCAGTTAAACTTTATATTTTTATTTTTTGAATAATAATTTTCTCAAAAATTGTATTTACCTATAACATAATTAAAACTGATTTACATTGAAAGTAATTGAAATCTATTATTTTTAAGTATGATGAACTAAAAATAACTTATTATGAAATTATTCTATATGATATAATTTTTTTCTTTTTTATGAAATAGATATGGACTTTCGAGCCGTTGTATTATAAATAATGTCGCATTTTTTTGTACATATATATTATCATATATGTATATGAAATAGTATTAATAAATGATATGTGCAATAGAAATATGTTACGTATTGAAAAACCGATTAGTTAAATTAATTTTAACTATTTTTAATTGTTAATATTAAATCTGTTTTAATATACACATTGCATTATATGCCACTGTTGTATTTACAATATATTTTTTTTAATTAATTATTAATGATATTAACTGATTTAAGGCGTTGATTTTATTCTATATTTATGTATATATTATAGGAAAATTTATGATTGCAAATTATGATGAGACGGTAGCTGTTTTATGCTTTCGAGCTTTTAAAAGTGTTTCCAGTTTGGAGCATTTTAAAAATGAACTGTAAATTCACTAGTAATGCTTATTGTTAACGTTTTAAAGACCAATTTTCAATATAATGTAAATCTATAAAGAGGTATACAATGGATTGAGAATGCACTACATTGCTTGCATAATATATTTACATTTTTACGGAGAAGAAATGTGTACGACTGACATTAAAGACAATATCTTAATTGAAAGCAATGTTTGAAAAATTTTGACTTCCAGCACAGTTAGTAATGTTGTTGGTGTACTTAAAAAAAACATATTGAAATTTTATAGCCTAATTCCATCAGAATAATAATAATAATGATAATATTTAGAAATACTCAACGTACTTAGATTCGTAATTTATAACGAAATCAATTTATGAAAAATAAATAGTGTTTAATATATGAAAATTGTAAACGGCATCGTTTTAGTATGAACAAAGTTCAGTATATCAATTATCGTAGATAAAAAAATTTTTACAAAAAGCCTAAATACTTTTATAAATGGATGGAATATATTAATAAGCTTGTAATTAAGTCTATCGACAACTCAATTTTATGTGTTCTTTATTTTAGACGAAAATGAATCAATTCTAAACACTCGATCACCGTAGTGAGTTGTTTTCTATTTGGCACTCTAATATGAAAGCTTGACAATTTTTATGTACAGAATTAATTGCATTTTCTCTTCTAATATCTTCGACGTGTCATATTTCTGATATATATATATATATATATATATATATATATATATATATATATATATATATATTTGTAAAAAAATAAAATCAATTTTTTTCCATCGTATTATTTATATTTTAATATCAGCACACATATATTTTTTATCTCGGATGTGAAGATATTGGAGAAGAAACAATTAGTTTTCTAACTGTAAATAGAATGTAGTAGAAAAATATCATAAACTATTTAATGCAAACAATGTTAGTGAATTATATAATGCGAATCCATCCAAAAATGTATTTAATATATTTTTACAAATTAAAATTAAGGCGTCTAGGACGAATCATGTAAAATTTAAAGCAAATAAATAATTTATGTTGAAGGAATATAAGTAAAACGATTGTATTTGACATAGAGAACGAGAGAAATCACTGATATTAATATACTAAATATTATATGAACTTGTTTTATTCAGAATTTCCTTAATTAAAAATTGTTTTATCTTAGAGATTTATAATAATTTGCAAATCTTTACACAAAAAAATCTTTTCTGATATATATTTTAAATCTTTTGAGTGAAATAATAAGATTTTAAAAGCTTTATACTAAATGAGAGACACAAAAAAATAATGTACAAAACGATCAATAATATTTTTTTTTGTATAGATGTTTTTATACATATGTAAGCCGGTCGGTTGTCGCTTCATTATTTGTACCAAACTCAAACAATTAAAACTGGATGCTCCATTTGAAGACGAGCGGGTGATGAGTGGGCGGCTCCGGTGGCAGTCTTCAGCATTGAATGGATGAAGGGTGTGAAAAGTATCACAATATTTTCAGAGAAGGGGATGTAATGATGATGGCCGAGATATGACGGAGTGGAAATTGCACGGTCGATCCAACTGAAAACGTTCTCTTTAATGTTTCTTTCAGGATTTTTACATTTTTTTTATATTTCTCTTTTGATGCTTTGTTTTTTTTCACATCTATATATATATATTATGTATTATTTTCATTTCCACAAAATGAGATATTATAATATGATTTAACAAATTATAAATGCTTATGTAAATATAAATATAATATTTTATATTTATAAATAATATTATGTATTTTTTATAAATATTCTATTTTTTTTTTTTTTACTATTTTACTTTTTTTTCGTGAAAAATTGACAAATTTTGTTTTAAAAATATATTCGATAAAACAGTTAAAGATTTTTATAATATATTCATTATAGATATATATTATATAAATTGAAAGTAATATAAATAAAATTTTAATTAATTAATTGTCATTAATTGATAAATATGTTAATCGATTTATATATATATATATATATATATATATATATATATATATATATATATATATATATATATATATATATATATATATATATATATATATATATATATATATATATATATATATATATATATATATATATATTGTCATCGAGAATGAGCAAATATGTAAAATTTCATCTCCATTGTATATTGGGAAGTGATTGAAAAATCGATTACAAGAATACACTCAGACAAACAAATTAACAAACAATGCAATTTAAATAAACGTGCGTAACATAAAACAAAATTTTAATTAATCAATTGCCATTAATTGATCAAGTAATTAATAAATCTATTAATTGATTTATGTATTGTCATCGAGAATGAGCGAATATGCAAAATTTCAACTCAATAGTGCATTGAGATGTAATCGAAAAATCGATTACAAAAATCCATCCAGACAAACAAACAAACCAACAAACGGTGCAAGTTAAATAAAAGTGTAATATATATATATATATATATATATATATATATATATATATATATATATATATATATACATATTTCCTTTATATCGTAAAACCATTACTCAACTTACATATTGCGTTACAAGTGCGTAGAATTATAATCGAAAGCGTCGCTTCGAAGAGTGTAAAACGCGCGCTCAAAGGTACAAAGTTACACCCTCGAGGGTCGTAGTGTTCTCCCTTTATTTTTACGCAACCACTGATAAGTCGCGACGTGCAATAAAACGTTTTGCCAAAATGATATAAAATTGTACACACCTAATGTACCCGTTTTGCTTGCATTCGCTTTTCCGGTACTCGTTCGGTCCGCCGTTAAACTGGACGGAAGTGGCGCGGTCGCCATCTTGAAAAAAACGCAAAAAAAATAACTTAATTACATTTCATTATAATTATAAAATAACAAAAAAATAATTAAAATTATAATTCATATATATATATATATATATATATATATATATATATATTATTTATATTAAAATACAAAAAATCAATATGCGTTTTTTCGTTTTTGATGTTTTCATTTCGACCCGCGTATTATTTTTATTCGTTTTTCCGCTTCAAAAAAAAAAAAAAGAATAAAACGAGAGCATTTTTTAATTGCCATTTTCGAAATTAATGGTTTCGCAATGGAACAATGGCCGCGAAAACGCGTCGTTCAGACTCGCTCCTTTTAAACAATGGCTTGCGACGAGTGAATTTTTAATTAAATGGCGACCAATTACCCTCTTCGTCGTGGTCCTCATCCAGAGTTTTCCACGCTGACAGATGAACGAAAGGATGACTTCAGGATGGGCCCTCATCATTAATTACCGCGCACAAAGATGCCATTGTTTATTTGTCCTTTTTTTTCTTGTATTCTTTCCTTATAGAATCGTAAAACAACTTTTACATTAACACATTACATACGGGTCGAACGTTTTTTTTTTAATTTTATATCAATATTTAAGATCTAAAGTCGTTATTGATTATGTAGAAAAACGCGTTTTTGTTTTAACTTCCGGCGGTAAAGCGACGAATAAATTTACAGGAGCTTAATCGGTCCAGTTAATTATCACTAAAAGGCAATATGTTAACTAGAAGGTGTTAGACCCGCATTCAAAACACCTGCGTCACCGTTTTTGTTATTTTTACCTATTCAAAATGTTCATATTTCGTTTGATACAACTTTTTAATAATACACATAATTGTACTTCGAGATTATATATTGAAATATTTACATTATTTTTAATGATGGAATTTAATAATATTTATTATTACACGAGCATATAACATATAAATGAGAAAAAATCTGTAAATTTTCCAAGAAAATTCAACTAGCTTTCTTTCTGATTGATTAGTGCGTGTTTAACAAAAACTGATTTCGTACAAATGTCAAGTGCACGACTTTTCACTACTTTTCCGATTTTCTCTTTTTGTCAGCCTTTGATTATTCGAGCCTTTCCCAAACTGCTTAATATATTATCATTTCGTTTTGAATATAAAACGTTAACAATATGAACTGGTTTGCGGAAAATAGTCTTACAAAAATATAAAATAAGTCTTCATGAAATGAATATTTTATTTTTTATGGATCTATGATTATTTTTCTAATAATAGAAAAGTTTCTTCTACCTAGTTAAAATATATATTTTTTTATCTATTTAAACAAAAATCGAGTTTGATATTAAATGTTGGAATATCTTTTGTGAAACAAGCTATCAATCGATGCTCATCAATGCGAATCGCGAACCACAGTTTGAAAACAAGATCACGAAACTGACCCTCTTCGTGTTGGCTCCATTAGATGTGAAGCCATCCGCGAATTGACAAATTATCGACCATTTTTTATTTTTTTCCGACCCTTTTTGCGATACAATTTTTTTTTCTGTTTTTATACGACACCCTCGTTACGAATGATTCTTATCATTATTTTATTCTGATGCATTCTGGAAACAATTTTTTTTCACACATACATAAATATATTATTTCATTTAACCGATTTTGAAAAAAAAAATACGCATTTTGAATCGTAAACGACCATTGACAAGTGTAAAACGTGATGCGCGCTCTTAATCGATCGAATCGTCGACCATTAACCGACAAATTTTCCCTGACTAAAAAAAAAACAAAAAAGAAAACGAGATGTAATTTATTAATATCGTTTTATTTATTATTTAAAATACTGTACATTCACATAATATAGTATAATAAATTATATAAATCACATTCTTTTTCACATACAAAAATCGTATATATAATACTTAACACTATGACTGATTTATATTTAAATGACATTCATACAATATTCAGACGCTTTATAAACACTCAATAGAAACATAAATAATTAATTTACAAATATAATAAAATTGTACAAAATTTCACTTGTAGGATTATATAATGATATAATAATACAACAATAGAAAATTAAAAGCCTAAAAAAATAAAAATTTTATCAATAATTATATCGATATTATAATATTAAATTCGATTAATATCGATTAAAAACCTTCGCAAATCTTAACACATTGCTTTCGGGTACCGAAGTTGTTAGCATTGCCGGCGCATCCACCATATTTAAATTCTACACATTGTTTTGTAACAGGATCATATCTCCATCTGAAATTTTATTTTATACAATAAAAATATTCTGATAATTAAGTTTACTTTCGACTTATAATAGATATTTTTTTAATTTAGAATGATTTCGATTTCATTGGAAAAACTTTCGATTTCTATTTTTTGTTCACAAATTTCTCTAAAGTGAACGGTTTAATTTCAAATTTTACGCTAAAGTATCTAAATATTTTTTTTTTAAAACGATTAATTACCATAATATATTTTAATCCTTGTATGAATAATAATTTAATCATAAATTTTATAAATCACGATAATGTTTGAAAATGAGAAAAGTGGTCGCTTATATATAGATATACACATATATGTTTGAATTTCAAAATATTTTTATTAATTTTATCATTAATAGATATATTTTAGTAAATCGACAGTTTTGAAAATTCAAATGCATTAATGAAATTCTGCTATTTTAAGTTTTAGATATTATATCAAAGTTTTTAAATAATGTGACATAATATCTAATAATTATAAATATAAAAATATGATTTAAGATTAAAATCTATAACTTACACATTAAATAAATATTATGAAAAAAATTTTAGAAATAAAATAAAATATACCAACCTTAACAATAAAGCTCTGCAATTTCCACGTTTCATAGGCAATTTGCATATAACTCTGGGTTCTAATTTATCATCGACTGGAAGTTCCGGTTCGACTGAAAAATTAATTACAATATAGAAAAGAAATATAGTGAAAATAAAAATATATTATTAAAATTATATAAAAGTCGCAAAACACATACGTCCGACTTCTACGGCGTCGTAATCGTCGGATAACGCCGGTTTTGCCGCAGTTTCACGCGATTGCAACAGGACAAAAATCGTGAAAATGCACGCGATCGCCAAATTTAAACGAGCCATTGCGCTATCGATGTATAATTTCGTTTTTTTTTTCTTTATTGTTTATAATATTGCAATTATATTGCAAATTGTATATGCAAGTGTCGTAAGTGGAGAATGCGTTATTAATGTTTATCGGTTCACCGATGACTGTTGTTGTACGGCGAAACGTTTACATTTTTATATTGTCGTCTAGTTTGTAGGCGTTCGTGGCGAGACAGAGCTTCTCAAACTGCGATATATATAATTCAAAATATATATATACACATATTATATATATATATATATATATATATATATATATATATATATATATATATAAAAGATAAATCTGTAATTATATATTGTATTTTTTTTATCGAAATAATTATTTTTCAATTGATATTCTCAAGATGTTCTTTTTATAAATCAAGTGTTTACTAAAGATTCATATATATATATTAAATATATGTCATGTTCAAAAACAATGAATTATAATTAAAACATTATAAAATGATTGAAATAAAAAAAATATATTACAAGGTATATATTTCAAAATTTTATATATATATATATATATATATATATATATATATATATATATTATAAAAATATTATTACTATATAAAATAGATAATCTCACGATGTTGATCGTTTATATATTGAAACCTAAATATAGCAGAGACAAAGTACGAAAGTCGAGGTATTGCTGTATATATAATAAATTAATCGAATTCGATATTTATATGGTATACAATCAATTCTAAAAACGACAACGGAAAATTATTTTAAAATATAAAATATACCATTGTCTTATTTATATATATTTTTTTTAATAAATAAAATCATATCTCAAAAACGTCAAAATTTTTATTATTAGACGAATGACGTAGTTGTTTTGCAAAATTATGCACGTTCGTCAATTTGGTTATTTAGTTTTCGAGTTACGCCTATGGCTTGCATACAAATTCGCCTACGGATCGTTTTTACCGTTGCACAACATTTCGTCGTGTTGTGCTGAGGTCACATTAAAGACGAACCGATTCGCGCGTCTTATATAAATTTAGATAACGATGATATAATAATAATACACACAAACATACACACACACACACACACACACACAATTTTTAGATGTTAACGCGTAGGATGTTAAATTTTCGTTTTCATCTCCTTTTTGTTGTGCTATTAGAACGAATGAAAAATGCGAGTTAACTCGGCACTCCTACATTTTTTTTTGGATATGTTTTAAAAATTAAATATCGCGTATTAAAATGCCAACCGTTTATTGTTTCTTATTGCGTATTTTTTTTTTCAATAAGTGTGATCTAGAATGTCGTTGTGTAAATCTTTGTCAAATTCGGCCATGAATTCGTTTATAGTAATACAATTAGAATATAAATTATGTGATCTATTCTATGAAATATATGGTATATATAATACATTTAAAATAATTGTATATTTATAGTTTAAAAATCAATTATTATATTATATATGTTTGTGAATGGAGAATTATTTTTATTACTCTATTAAAGAATTTCATTATTAATAAATTAAAACATTAAATGGTGGTTAATAATAATATATATATATGAAACCTTGATATTTTATTAAGTTTATAAAGGTTTTATAGATATAAGTTTTTATTTGATATAGGTGTAGTATTTATTTATTTTTAATTATATATAAATGAAAATGTCATAAGTGGTTATAAATACAATGGCATTTTATTTGATTATTAAAATAACAATGTGTTTTAACCATGAAAATTATCAAAGGTTTTACTAGATGTTTATTATAAAAATAAAGTTAATGTAAATTTTATAAATATATATATATATATATACATAAATTATATAATTAAATAATTATTTTCAGTTATTATTGATTTTTAAAAACATTTGATTATCAAATATTTTTTTTCTAATTGAATTATTTAATTTATTTTATAAATTATAATAAATTTTTAAATTTATTTTATCTATATATTATAGAAATAAATACAACGGTGTAAAATAGTGTCACTCGTCAAATATATATCTGATGATAATGCACAAGAAACTTTTCAGTACAATAATATAAACTAACAGCTGAAATCGAAACGATAAAAGCGAATCACGAACAATTGTCTGAATATTACTGAAATTTCATTAGAATTGAGAAATTCTGAAATTTGCAACGTTCACATTTATTTACAATAAATGAAAATGAAATATGAATATATATATATATATATATATATATATATATATAAACGAAAAACTTTGTCTTTTGTTCCGTTAAAAATATATTTTTTTAAAATTCGCATCGTCAACGTTGGCAGCATTGTTACCCGTCTTTTCGTACAGGAAGTGATGCACTCTTCCTCTTCCTAGTTTGCATTCTGAAAAAAAGAATATATATATATATATATATATATATATATATATATATATATATATATATATATATATATATATATAAATGTCGTCATCGTTGTCGTGTTTCGACGGAGAAAACCTTGAAAAAATATCTTTCAGCAAAATGAACGTTTATTGTTTTCGCCGAAAAACAACAACAACAACAACAACAACAACAATAACAAAACAACGACAACGCATATCGTCTCATCATATCTTAACGATTCGCCATTTGCATAATGGCGTAATGAAACAGATTAATTAAATATATACACGTACATAATATGCACTTAGAATGTATGCACATATTAGGATGCGATTTTGAAGGTAGATAATTGTTGTGTTTTTTTTTCTATTCATATACAGACTTAACACGAAAGTCATTGTCCTTTTGCAAACTTCCTCTTTTAATATGGTTTTTATATAAACAATATTCTTATATTATAATATTTATATATCAATGAACTTAGTGGAAAATCCATATAAAATTTTCAAGGTATTAAAATTTTATAATAACATTTTCTTTGTATTTCGTAAGAAAAAAATTTTTTTCTTTAATTTTCATAATGAAGAACAAAGTAAAAAAAAACTACGGTCATTGTGGATGTAACGTCTAATTATGCAGTTGCATAACTTAGACCGCAATAAACAAACAAAAACAAAAAGAATCATCGAGTTTATCGACACCAAAGTGTGCCAATGGCGCTTTTCACGCGCTTATCTATCGAAATTCGATTAAATAAATGTAATTAAAAGCGAAAAAACGTCATTATTTATAATATATTGGAAATAAACAAAGTTTGAGAATCAGTTTTTGATTCTTTTATGTGAATTTTATAGTGAAAAATCTATTTTTAATTATTATTTTCAATCATTATATTAAAGTTTATTTAATCATAAAAAAAAAAATCATACGATATTATTAAACATCATTTTTTTTAAATCAATGTATATAGAATAAATATTGATTTTTGAAATGATTCGAATATTTATCATCGAGTCTTACGTGACTTTAGTCAGACGTCAAAGACAAAAACGAGAACGAGCTATAAAAAAAGGTTACTCACATCTGACATAATATTGCTCAATTATCGTCTGGAAGGTTCGCGCGTCGAAAAACCAAAATAATAATAATAATAATAATAATAAAACGATATAAAAGCGTGAAAAAGAAAGTGAACTTTCTTTCGATGACGACATTTTAGCCGATGACCGAATGGTAAACACGTATGACGCGCGATATACACGAATAATAATTAAATAATCGTATCACGTCACAAGTGTCATTGCATTATATGCGGGTGTCGATTATTTATTTATTTATTTATTTTATTTTATCAATGATGCATTCGATGTTTATTTAAGCAATTTTCCCGCGGTCGCCTTGAATTCAATGAACCCGAAAATTACGTTGTGCGTCGATAAGGATTCGTATTTTCCCCGTTTTACTCTCTTTAGAAAAAAAAAGTACGTTTTATCGTATGGTATACATGTATAATAATTTATTTATTATATATCTCATCCATATTTACCTGTCTATTGTGTGTTTAAATATATTTTTTCCGGGTTTTTCTTTAATTTTATATATTCGTAAATGAAATTGTTCATGAATAATAATTTGTTTTTTTTTTCCATTTTCTTCATATAAAGAACAAAAGATTCATATTATTATATATTATATATGAGATTATAAAAGTTTATATTTTGATAATACGAGTCGTAGTTAGGGATGAGTGATATCGTTTATTAAGTCAGGTCAAGAGTCTTCAGGAATTGCAATGTAATCATTGGAATGGAAAGATATTATATTATTAAATAATTTGATTTTACGTATTAAAAATAATATTTTAAGTAATTGGTATCATATGAAAAAAATACATTTAAAAAACTCATATCAGAAAAAAAGTATTCATCAAGGAAAATATTTTATGAAATTTTATTAGAAAAATTAATATCGATGTTTTATTTCAAAATAATTGTATTTATTAAATTTCGAAATAAATAAATATTAATATTTATTTTCAATAGTCATAATAAAATATAATATTTTTTTTAAGTATTAAAATTAATTTACATCTATTTATAAATTTTTCATTTTTAAAAATTTCATAATCATATCTGACAAATTTTTCCGAAGAAAAAACAAATTAATGAATAAAGCAGTTTATTTTCCACGAAATAACTTTCTTCAATTTCTATTATATACCAAAATAGATTTTCATTTACTATTAACATTCTATTTCCTGGAAAATTGAAGGGAAATTTATTTTTACATATTTTTAAAATTGTTCACATTTATACATCATATTGTGTTTTCCTACAATTATATTAAATTGTGTTCTAGATTTTTTTTTCACAACGATAAAATAAGGAAACTATTTAATTTAAATATTGTTGTAACTGATGAAAATAATTTTTAATTTTAATGATCCAATTCGATTATTATTTATTAACATTACATAACATTTACAATATATAAATCAATAATCTTTATATAGATTGAAAAGCGAATTTCAAACATATATTACTATTAACTAAAACATATATATCATTCATAAATTAACGATTCAATTAATTAATTCAAAAATATTTTTCACACAATTTTAAAAAGGATAAATCAGTATTTCGTCCTTGTAAATTTAACATACAATCAGAAAATAATCACATTTCTCATTATAATCCATTATTTTTTATGAAAAATTATTAAATATATTTAAATTATTTCACGAAACTATTTTTTCTTTCATATATAAAAATATACTCATAGTGAATGAAAATTTTTTTAAACGTGAAACTTTTTTTTTTTTTTTTTGATTCGTCATGATATTTTTAAATCGTTGAATATATGAAAGTGTAAATATGAATGATACCGTGGGTGTCACATGAAATATAATAGCATAGTAGTGATAGTAGAGTCGTCGACCGACAGAAAGACCATCGTGCCACTTCTATTTCATCCGTAAGACTATTATATTAAATGTTGCGAAACAAGTTTAACATATGCAATATTTGCACACAATGTGTCCAAGACTTTGGGTTTTACCACTTGCCATTATCATTAACATCATGATTTTTATTTATAATTACAGTGGCAGATGTATTATATTTATGATTTAAAATAGTATTAAAAAATATATCGACTAATTACATTTTAGGATTGAAAATTCTTTATGCAATATATCGATCTAAGATGTTGTTGAAATGCTATAAAAAAATTTTATGCAAATATTTAATAACAGTCTTAATAATTTTATAAATTATTTCATTTATATATCAATTTTTTTATAATTATTATATTTTTATTTTTTCGAAGGACGAAAATTTTAATTTTATTTTATCTCTTATCGCTTATTATCCGTTGAAGTTAAAAATCACGAACCGCCACTGATTAAAACTAATGTCACCGTTAATCTTTTCATCGTTTGACACCATTATTCATCAAATACTTCTCTAAGCTCTACGTCACATTGACGTAACTTTATGCACAGCTTAAGATCTGTTCTCATTTTCAAGAACATGCGATAAAAACGTGTTTGACATGTTTTAAAAACGTGATACAAACTCATACGCATTATTTATTTAAAAAAAAAATAAATAAAAGGATGAAATTGAAAAATAAAAAATATTATTTTTTCATATACGGGAAGTTTAAATTGTTAAATGAATTTCTTTATCATTGATAAACTTATGATGTGTAAATAAATTGTTGCATTCTGACTATGTTAAATGTTTCGAAATTTCCTTATCGTTACATTGTTAAATAAAGTATTCCTTGTTGATCTGGAAAATACATGAATTATTGCAAAACAGTCTTTTTTTTCGTTATATAGTTTTTACTTTTATGGTGATTCGAGCAATATTACTCAACTGTCGTTCGAAAACACGTAATGAAATTAAATGAAAAATTAACAATGTGACAATGTGTTATTTATAATATTTAAGAACTGATTAGATATAAAATTAAGTGTAAACTATATTATAACTCTTATTAAAACAATGAAACTATTTTCAATCGAAAGTATTATTAAAATCTTATCAGTTTATTTGTTATTATATTGAATCTTGACTGGACCACTTTTACCTTTGTATAAAATTGCGGTCATTTAAGGTTAAATTGCTTTATTGACGTCATTCAGACGAGTATATAATGTTAAAATGTGACATTTTAGCAACCTCATTTTATATATACTTTGTTTCTTTATTTCGTATTCAGTTAAAAATGTTCCATTTTTATTTCAGTTCAATCTTTTTTTTTATAATTATATTATCGAAAAATGATAATATGACAAATATTCACATATATATAATTAATTAATATCATATCATTTTTCATAAAAAATGATATCATGAGAGCCGGAAAATTAAGATATTAAGACTTTCTCGAATATTACAGTATATTAAAAAATATTTTTAATTATCATATAACGAGTAATGCAAACGCTTTCACAATTAGTCAATATATAAAAAGGTTATTTCGTCAAACAAAAAAACGAAACACAGTTATTTTCCGCATTACGAGGTGAATGCACTCTCGCAAATGAACACATTGCGAAACCGCCTTTATAGACATATCGAAATTACGACGAACGTTCGTAATTTCGATAACGGATTAAAAAATTAAAGGCGTCTTTCGTTCTTTATATTTTTTTTTGTTTGTCCGTTTTTTTTTTGATCGGCGTTCTCGGTTAAATATTTATTTAACCGACTGTGACGACAAAGGCGTTTTTCCCTGCCGGAACAAAATGGCGGGCGAAAATTTCCCGAGTTTTCGGCGAACAAAAGCGGCGTTTCACGGCATTCAAAAGGAGCGAGCGTCTCTTTGTTCACAACAAGTCGACAAACTGGTAAGACTCGGGAGACGTCTAGTGTCAACACACGAATCCCAACCCTTGAAAGCCTACAGAACGGTGTGAATATTTACCGTTGAAATGAGCAATTTTCCGCGGTTTTCACTCGACCGCGTTAACCGATGAGTTTTAATTGGATGACATTCGAATGTGTTTTGTGTTGTTTTGGTTTGAAATCGCAACGATCAAAAACTAAAAATAGTGAAGAAATGTTGAGATTATTCGTATTTTTATATAATTAAAAAAAATAAATTCCATTTCATTATATTATATATAAGAATATATTTTTATATTTAAAAAAATATTATATTAGAAAAATTTTTTCACTTTTCTAAATATATTTCTCAATTATTTATTTTTCATATAATATATTAAAATTACATTGAAAATAATTTCAGTTACAGTTAGTTTCTTTGGTTGATTTTTTATTGTTATCTTTTTTAAAATATTTATATAATTATTTCTAATGCAAATTTTATCTTTTCTCTAATTTTCAACTGCATATTGTGATTATTAAAATTTTAAAAATTATTCATCGGAAAAATAATTTTAAATTTCAGCTTATAAAAATATTCTTCTATTGTCTAGAAAAAAAATTATATATATTATATAATGAAGATATAAAAATTTAATAGAAATATATTACGTATTTTTTTAATATTCATATATATATATATATATATATATATATATATATATATATATATATTTATTTATTTATTTATTTTTAACATAAATTTCATCTATTCATTACAATTTCAAAAATATTTTAATATAATTACGATATAAACATTGATAAAAATCCATTATAACTATTAAATACAAAAAAAAATTAAAATATTTTTTTTCAATTTAAATTATTCTATTTAATAAAACAAATTTTTGATTCTTTTTTATTTGCAAACTATTCTTTATCATTGATGTTGCATTATTTTATTACATATTGTATTAATATTCGAATTAAGCTAACCCTAATTGAAAATTGAATCGAAATAATAAATCGTCGGTTCATTAGAGGGTTGTACGTCGTAGAAGCGATCGCCTTTTGGGTAGTCGACGTCGTTGTTGTAGGATATAGAGGCCGACTATACCAACAATGCCTTCGACTGCATCCGCGTCACAATGGCGGCTTATCGCTCGCCGCCATCTTGCGCCGCCGACGGCTTCCGGTTGTCGGGATTTGCGCGCCAAAACGTGTCGACAGGTAACTTCCGTCGCGAAACGCCAGCTTTTGCATATTGTCACACATGGAAAAATAATCAGAAACGCTCTGAAAATATCGTCATATTGATTTCACGTTTCAACAATGATTCTTTTTTTATCTCGTTGCTTCAAGAATAAAATTGAGAAAATTATTATATATATAATATATAATTCATTTATATTTTATAAATATCATATAAGGACGTCAAATTTACTGATCACTACACAAATTATATTTTATGGATGTTATAAAACGATCTAAGATTTAGTTTGAATTTTAATTTTCGCTTCAAACTTAGTTCAATGAAATATCGATTTTATTACTGAAAACTGATGCATAAATTATCAGAGCATAACTTCTTCCCAAACTCTCGAACTTCAAGCAAAGTAAAGTAATATTCGCATAGAAGATTTAAAATCATAGTTCAAATTGAAATCACGCTAACTTATTTAATATATTATAATTTAATGCATATAAGCAATAAAATATACAATTTTAAATTATGTCTGATCGAAAAATTTCGATTACCGTAAAAAACGATAAAAACGTAAACGTATCGAAATGTTGTTACCGAAGTTACAATAAAGTTGTAACCGATACTTACTTGTATTATATAAATTTTACGATCGTTCATAAAACGAGGATGCGCCAGTTCTTCAAAAAAAAAAAAAAAAAAAACAAACAAACAAACAACAACGGGTATAGGTTCACTCAATAAAGGTAAATTGGATTTTTTTCACCGTTCGAAAAAAGGTTTCGAGAGAAAAATTATAATGAAAATTTAAAAAAATCGACCGAAAGCGAAGAAAAAAAAAACAAGGGGTTGTTGGTTTTCCGATGGAGGGTGGATGGGTGTTTCGGGAATCTTTTTAATTCTGCTCCGTTGTTCCTTCTCGAAACAATAGTAAGTTTGTGTAATACAAGGCATTAATATGGATACAGTTAAAGTAAAAGAAAAACATATCACCCTTAAATCGACCTACCCCACATTTATATATATATATATATATATATATATATATATATATATATATATATATATATATATATGTAAGTTATTATAGAATATTTCTTAATAAAATATATATTTTGAGATAGGTATTTTTCACCCTTTTAATCTGTTTAAATTTTAATTTATCTTATAAAAATTATTAGATTTATTTAATAGTGATTGCATTTTCCAGATAAATATTGATATTTCGGACAAAAATTTATTTCATTTTAAGGGAACTTAATAGTTAGCAATAAAAAGGAGATTACGGTAGAAAATCATTTTTTAAAAGAAGAACAATGAAATTGAAAACAAATTTTCATATTGTAAAAAAAGGCAGTCAAAATTTTGACGATTCCAAAAAAAGTCCTTTTATCCATTTGAAAAGTCTTATAATCGATCAAATACAAAAATTTACAAAAAGGAGGACATTTTACAAATAAAAAAACGTTACTTGAAAAAGGAGAATCATCCTCCATAAAGGGGGACGGTTGATCACATTATAGATTTATTTTTTTTAAATTAATCGTAAATAATATTTATTTTTATCATTAAAATTAATATTATCTCAAACAATAAAACTAGAAAGTCAAATAGTTAATTTGTCAAAAATTAAATAATTTTGTATTAAAAAATAAATTTCTCATTTAAACATTATAAACGACCATCAGACATAAAAATACATCACACACAAAAATAAAATAAAAACGTAACTTCACCCCTCTGAAAAGTTTCAATCGTTTTGTGCGATCGATTTAATTAAATATTATTATATAATATAATCGGTAGAGCAGCATTTTGAGGGTGGAAAACGGCGATTTGTTCACCCCCTTTTTCCCTCTTCGGTCTTAATACTTTACTTTATTCAAAGAATATTATCCGAACGTTTCGAAACACCATCTGCGTCTCCTCTTCATAGGATATCCATACGCCACTTTAAGCATTTACCGTATCATGACTAAGTGCGTATCAATGCAAAAGACGCCTTTGTGAAAACTGAACGACGATACCGCAATTTTTATATATATATATATATATATATATATATATATATATATATATATATATATATATATATTCCGTTTCCACTTTTTTTTTTCATTTCCGCTTTTCCGCCTTACATTCGCTCTAGTCACTATATATAATGTCATAGAGATATGCATTATATTTTTGAAGATTATTTTTTTTTTCTTAATCCATTATTTGATCATTATAAATATATTCCTTTATTCAAAAATAATGAAAATATTTTATAAATATATTTATCTATATATAAATTCCTTTCTGATATCATCAAATATATATTATATTAGAGACGTTTCATAGCGTTTATGACGAGTTTTTTTTAATTTCAACTTAAAATTATTATATATGCAAATTATTGTATAATGTTTTTATATTTTAACATTTTGTATATTTTTGCTATTTAGTGATGAATGTATGAACAAATTTTTAAATCTAAAAAAATCATTTCAAAAGTTTTCTTAAAAAACAGATTGTTTTATTGTTCAATAAGGATTAAAAATTTTAACTTTTATAATCTTTCTGGCAAGATTGTCGAGTTTTAACCAAAAAAGTTACAAAAAAGTGGTTAAAATAAAAAAAACTATATTTATTTTTACGTAATGACCAAATAGCACCATTCAAGTACAAAGATTTAACATTGTATATTTTTAATAAAATCACTTAATAATCCAAATATACTATATTTCATTACCAAATAATATTTAAAACGTAATTAACTTTAAATGATATAATTGATATATTGCATATGTAAACTTTATATTAAGTATATTACAATATTAAAATATTAACAAAAGTACAAAGATTTGAATTTCTAATATTGAAATATGGAAAATTCAATAGAATTCGTCTAGACGTTTACCGCGAACAGATGTCGTAGAATTAATTAAAATAATAACAATTATATGTATTCGACTTAGAAACATACAAATTTATATTATATTTTTATATAATAATATACATTCGATCATTCATAATAAATTTATATGAAAATATTTATATATATATTTTTGACGGATTATCAGAATATATTTTAATGAATTTTAAAGCGGTGTCCCACTGTATATTTTACGTCAACGAACCCCAGCATAGTTCAAAGATCCGCAGCTTGCGTTTGTTTACCATCTTTACCTTTGTGTTTGCCGCTTCTCAAATCCATCCAAAATAGCGTAATAATGCCGCAGGATTAATTTCAAGGATTAGTCTTCGAGTGGGAAAATGCATCGTGTTACGTTTATCTATTTCGTGTTTATTGTTTTCTCGAATGCGTACACATCGAATTTACCCGTTTCTATTCAAGCGAAATTGTTTCAATTATAATCGGCGCTTTTCATATTTTATTATCATAGATCAGTTTTTCGTTTTTAATATTAAATTTAAATTGATATCGATCGATAATACGACGCTATTCTCGACTTTCGCACACTGAAATTCATGTGATACATTTATATATATGGTATATATATATATATATATATATATATATATATATATATATATATATTAAATATCGACGTGTGTTATGTTTACTGTACGTAAGTTGGATGTGAAATATTTTATATAGGTGTATAATAAATTGTAAGGGCGTTCGGTTGCGACGGTTACGACTTTTTCGTATACTCATCTTCATTTCCGTTTCCGAGCACGAGAAATAGTGGGTATTACGAGGGAATCCTGCGAACCTCCTCCGGGGACTTCCTCTACTCCAAACGGAAAAATGGATTTCCAACGAAACGTGATAATAGAAATACAATAGCGACTCGTGGGACAAACAATCTATTGCTTAACAAAACTGCTTAGCGCCGTTTTACTACACTTCTTATTTTCCTATTAATTCTATTGTGTTGAATTATCGTATTGTGAAACGTTGAGAAATTTCAATTTTAAATATTCTTCAAGACGAATAACTGTTGTATAATATTTCGTAATTGTAAGATTTTAAAATGGAATTTAAGAAATATTACCAATATGAATTTTTTTTTTAATTTACAGAAAGGTTTAATTATTTTATTATTCGCTAATATTAAATTTTAATAGTGAAGAAAAATATTTTTTATTCCAACAAAAATTTCATTTTTTAACAATGAAAAACATTTTCATCTTCTGTATAATTTTTTCAGCATTTCTGTATTTTTAAAAGTATATTTTTTTTAATAAAACTTTCGTCATTCTTTTGCATAATCGCATTATGAATATCTCTGGTTTCTATATTTAAGAAATGATTTTTATATTCATTCTTTCATTAATAAATGAAATTTCAGAATAAAATTTCTTCAAAGTTATTTTTTTTTATCTAAGAAAAAATTTAAAAATTAAATTTTTAATTACTATAAAAAATTTTATTTTAAATAACTTATGTTTATATATTAAAAAAATAAACTATTATCATTAAAATACACGTTTAGCGATCGATGGAAATAAAAAAAAACATATAATTATTATTTGCATAAGAATTACAACTTTTCCAAACTAAAAATCGACCAAACAAGAAATCAAAATCATTCTTAATTCAGCGAAATATATATGGAAAAAAGACGAAGAAAACCTGAAGCAAGTCAAAAAAAAAACATAGCGGCGACCGGGAAAATTGAACCGCTCTCGGGTTTCCGTTTCATTATGACGAGGAAAAAGAAAATAAGAGTCTGGGAATAACAACAGAAAAAAAAACCAGAAAAACCGAAAGAAAAAAAAATATGAAAGAAAAGAGAGCCACAGGACGTACTTTAGAAACGTTTCGGCTGAGAGCATAAATAAATCCATTCTATTTATGGGAAAACTTTAAAAAAGTTTCGATGAAGTTACAAGTGTCAGGTGCGCAACTCGGTATCCAATTAACTTGGCTTAACTTGACATTGCAACCACTATACCTTAAACTACAAAACGAATGTACACAAATATATATTCAAACATATGCATTTATACTATATAATATGTATGTATGTAGAAAATATAAAATGATACGTATTAAATAAGTGCATAATATAAAAATTGTATATGATTTGTACTAAAAGTGTATTTGAATTTTATGATCATGTACTGAGATTAGTTTTAAATATCTAATTAAGCTCAAATTGAGATCATAATAATAAATTTTAAAATATATTTTATTTATATTGTTAGCAACTATTATAGAATGAGATTCGGAAATTTGCACACCCCTTTTCTATCTATCTAGAGGCTGTTTCCGTATTTAAACTTTACTTTAATAAGTGTGGTTTTTCATTGTTTTTGCTAATGACGATATTTTAAAATGATCATAGTGAATTTGTATATCTGGAATATTAATTAAAGATATTAAAATGTGATTTCAAATTATCAGTTAATTTAATACATATTATAATAAATATTTTTTTAGACTATTTTGAACAATTTTTTTCTTATAAAAAATATTTTTATTATTTTTGTACAATTTTTGATATCAGATTTTGGTTTATTTTTTAAATGATATAAGTTGAATAATAAAAAAACACTGTATTTTTCTTTTATTTTTCATCCCTCGAGTTTAACTGTTGACTGATTACGTCTTGTGAAACGATGACATTTTTACTTGCTCGCATGGTTTGACATATTAAAGAATTTCACCTCGAGCATTATTATTAAGTACATGCCAACGTGTACATATTTGGTGGGTCTTTTTTTTTTATCTCTTTCGGGTCTCTTGTAACTAACGGCTAATTTGTTCTACGTTTAGGTAAGAAGAGTAATTAGTGTAATGGTTATTTCTTTCCACCTTGAAAAATTGCACGTTTCTCGTATTGTGCTCTACCTCGAACCCCCCTTGGCGTTTGTTCGTTTGTCTGCATTTATTGTGTGTTATGTTATGCGATTTTTATGATTTTTTTTTATTGTTGTTGTTGTTGTTATTTTGTACCTGTTGCCTTCTTCGTCCAAGCATCACAGCAACAAGAGCCCTTTGTGGGTTCGTATTTTTGTTTCCGCATGGATATCCTTTTGTTGAATATTTTCCGTGCATTAAAAAGGCAGTTTTAATATCCGCGCTGATGAAGGGGAGCAAAACGATACTGAAATAGGGTTGATGAATTTTTAAATTTCTCGATATGTATTTAATCAATCACATACATTTTTACATAGTTTACAATATATTCAATCAGATTTTAAATAACCAATTTTGAATAAATATGCTGTTTAAATCTATATACCAAACTAAATAAAATACAGTTTAATACTAATTTAAGCTTCTTTACATATCGTTTTGTAAAATTTGTATATATGTCACACACACACACACATACATAAATATATATATATATATAACATTCTATCGCCAATATAGATTATTTTATATATATATTTGGAATATTTGTGATGAAAACAATGATATAGCCAATTTTGACCGTATATGTATGAACTCAAATTTGACGGCCGTAAACGTTTAGTCACATGCTGTCGACTCGGAAATGGATGAATACAAATTAGTTATTGAATTTCAGATACGATTAATGTTTGAAGGCCAACCCTGAACGGTGAAAATGTCGCCGAACAACATCGTCTGGCCGACGGCCATTGTGTGGCGGTCTCCATTGTGGTTGGTTATGATTGCCACCGACTATCGTCACATTTTTCCTTTCTTTATATATATTATATATATATATATTTTTTATATTATTATTACATATCATTTTTACGTTTCGGTATTGTTCATCTTTGCATTTTTCTTAAATTTTCTTTTTTCGGTTAAAGTTTTCGATTTAAGAGCTATGATAAAAATATATATGTATATACGATTCATCGATCGATTGTGGAATATTCATATAAAACGACAGTAATTTTCTTTTGATACTTTCCGAACAGACAAATACTTGTCCCTTCTTTTAGCGTTTGAATATTGAACGTTTGATAAAAAATAAGAGTTTGATTGATAGTACAATATCTATATATCATATTTATAATATTTCTTATTTTTTTATTATCTAAAAGTATAATTTTATTATGTCAACATTTTGGATTGGATTCTATACTGTATATATAAAATGAATGATTATTTATAAAATATATAACAGCTTTATTGAGTAAGAAAATGATACACTTCGACAGCAATACAGAAACATATATTATGTGCATATAATGTTAATAATAATAATAACACGTTTAGTGCAGGGGTGTGTATTTTACCCCGTTGGACCGAGACCGAGTCGTAGTCGTCTCCCCAAATAACCATTTGTTCATAAGTTATTCAAGCAGGCAGTGGCATATTTTACGACACCCTTTCGCTGGGAAAATGAAAAATATCGTCGGAAAATCGCTAATGTCGACCGTGCGGGGAAAACACAGGTGAGATTCAACAACTCGAACCGTTAATTTACACTAATAGCGTCGAGCGCTAGCGTACGAACGGGCCCGAATCCGAAAACGTTTTAACCGAAGAACGCTTTTTAATTTATCGCAACGGCGCTTTCGGATCGTTATTTCACTGGGTTAATGGTTGTTAATGCGGTGCCAGCTTTATTTGAATATCTTTTTCCGAATGAATTTTTTATGAGATCGAACTTAACCGGCGTTTTCGTTGTATGCCGCGGATAGAGCGACACAATTAGACCGGCGTGTGTTAAAATTCAACTAAACTTAAGTGGCTCTAAAATATAAATAAATTAAATTTCTAATTTTCTATTATCGTAATTAACGCGCGATTCGTGCCAGTTATATTCAATCTTTTCGTTTTTAATTTCATAAAATATAAATATAATTTATAATATTGTATAACAAATAAGATCGTAAATATATTATATATATATATATGTGTGTGTGTGTAATTTAAACATTTTCAATGCGAAAAAGCATTAGATGAATCAATGCATTAGAATAATTGTCGTTCGGCATAAGGTTCGTCGACAAATAAATCTGGTTAGAGGTGTTCCCGAGGGCTAGCTCATATTTCTTCATGCACATATTTCTCGGAGTTGAACCCTCCAACCATCCTGGTTTCATTCACCGTTCACCACCACCCAAAAACCATTCTAAGAGCTTCGTCGCATATTACACACACACACATATAAATATACACATTCACACACAAGGAATTATTTCACAAATGAAACGACCAACATAAAAAAGACTATATTACCTCGTCTCATAACGGGACAAAATTATCCAACTGCCTCGACAATATCCTCAGATACATATATATATATA